>QHHH01000090.1:0-85918 GCA_004367485.1 Fusarium citri
GCATTTCGGCTGACTGGTCTTGCCTACCTGGACGCTGGGATAATAATTGTAACTACGGATACGGATACCTGGGCTACTAATGTACTGTTCTGTTCTCCTGTAGCTACGAAGAATGTGCAATTCTATCCTTTCTCTCACACCCGCATTCCAACTTGCCACTGTTGAGTGTACAGAAACTGCTAGTCATCGATTAAAGAGGTGAAACAGCCGCGCAGTGTCTATAGACGTTCTATTAAAGCCACAGCAGTAGTGCTGGTGTTACCCTGCGTAGCCGGGAAGTCAGCTGCCGCCACCTCTTTTTCTTCTTCCGCCGACAAGGTAATATCCAACCTAAAGTACCTACTAACCTACCTGTCCGTACCTTTCATTGCACTGTACATACCTAGTACCTATGCCCGTAGAAGGAAAGACTGGGGACGTTTATCGATTCAGGGTCAGGATCGATGCTTGGAAACTGGGAATATCGAGCAAATCGGCTGGAATTTATTGCACGTACGAATATGGTTATAGCAACGGCTGGGCGGTTCCTACAATCGGCCGCCGGGAAAGTAGCCTCGGTGTGGTAACAACATAAAGGAGTACCTATAGAATAAACGCAGACAGGCAGGTAATCGGGTACAGAGTCAGCAGCTATCGAGCTGAAAAGATAGGTCTAGGTACTAGGTACTTATATGAATCAATTAAATCTACGGATACGGATACATACAGTCCATACTAAGGTACTCACTCACATTGAGACCTCTGAACATTGCTTTTCTCATCTCCCATCTCTACCGGGTGCACTACTGTACCTTCCCTTACATGGTTACCCCAACTTATAGGTTAGTAGTGCTTCCCGATTGATGTAGGTACTGCACCAGCACCACTTTCACCGACTTGCTTCACCAAAGCAAACAGGAGCCCCATTTCCCCATTTGTCATGGCTCTTACAGAAGGTACAGCACAGTAGGTAGGTAGTAATCAACTTACCTACCTTACCTTACCTACCTGTACTAACGTTAAGTGAGTCTATTCATATCTGTACCTAAGTAGGTAGCTCGCCGTACTCTTTCCCGGATTGGCAGGCTCCCATCCCGTGCCTCTCCATCTTTATTCTTCTCCGTCGATTGTTTCTCTCTTCTTTCACCTTCAACTCCGCAACATTCACTTTTCTAGCCGTCACTCAAGTTGCCCTCCAACGCTCCTTTCTTGTGACCCTTACCTTCTCCTGTCTCCCAGCAGTCGACTGCCCGGGACTGATTGTTCTTCATTCTTTTACCATAGCATCGTTGTTGAACATACAGGATCAACGTCACGTTGCGTGTTCTCGCAACTCATCAGCACCGACTTACGGCAGCATATCGCTCACGCAGTATACATCGCTCTGACTTCACTCTACTCTATTTATTCTGTTCTCCTCCTTTTTGGCTTTGGACCTGAGCACAAACTCGAACCACCTGGAGTACTAAAGCACGGTTTCCGCAGCAGAGTTGTTTCTTGAAGCAGCCCAGCCTATCCATCGCTTCCAATATATCTTCGAGCTGATTTTTAACCACCGCCGGACTCACCACTATCAATTTGCTGGATCACTTGCAACCATTAAAAAAAAACACACAACCTATCCGTAGGCTCTCAACAATCGAGTCTACCTGGACCCTGGAAATCACCATTTGGTTATACCACACCCCTGTTTAGGCGACATCGTTCTAGTACTTACATAGGTACTACGTTGCCCCTGCCAGCCGCAAGCATTGGCCTGCCCCGCTACATCCATTGGCGATTCGCACCAGACGACCCTGACTGGTTGAACTACCTACCCACGCACCGCAAATCGAGTGCCCCTTCATCGGCATCTCTTATTGTCGACTTGACAGCCGGAAAAAAAGAAAAAGCCTGCGAAAACCCGAGCCTTCCTTCGCACGCGGTAGTACTGTACTGCTTGTTTTCCCGGCTTTACACGATCAGGTCTTTCTTCAACCCCACGGGCCATCTGGATCTTGGGTGTTTTGTTAGCTCCTACGTTTAGGCGATCACACTACCCGTGCTCGCTCTCAGCCAGCCCCTTTCTGAGCCCTTGGGCACCACAGAGGCCAGCCCACCCAATAGCCATTGACCCGCCTGGTACCTGAACAGCCCGAGTTGAACTGGGATTCAACTCACTTTTGAGTGGCGTACCGTGTTCCTGTCGACCCGGCATGACGCTAGGTCTGAGCTTCTAGGTCAAAGGAATTTAACCCATCCTGAACTGCGTGCTCTACCTACCACGCCCAGGTCTTCACAATCAATCACTTGGCAGGTTGCTACCATTCTTGCTCTTCGCAAGCTTAGGTACTGACTATCTCCTGCTTGTACACGACACCCGTGACGCATTGTTTGACTCTGCGTTGCAACGGTGACGGGACAATCTGCCGTTTTCTTCTTACTTTATGTCGATTGGCTCCGCATCATCTCCTGGATCTTCAAATCAGAAACACAAAGCCCAAGCTTGACCCCTTTGCAATCATGTCTACTGCACAATCTTTTCAGTCCGGTAAGCGCCCGCCCCTTGATTTCGCTTTGATGTGATCTGCGACAAACACTTCATTCCCAAACTCTCCCTCCCCTTCAGTCTCGCCGGGATTCGCGCCCGATAACTACCACAAGGTCGGCGCTTGCATCTGCAAAGAAAGGTGATAAGATTCGGAAACCAAGATTGAATGGATTGCAAATTCACTTGGCAGAACAATCCATAAGCGAAATCGCTCTCCGATCCACTTGGCTGGCGTTCATTCTGTGTCATGCTGAGGAGATTGTTTGTTTCATCTTGGTCCATCTGTCGTCGTCATTACATGCACGCGCCCGTTTGTCTGGCTGCAAGCTGATACTTTTCTTGGAAGCAGGCCACGCCAGTTCTGGTCAATCTCCTGGACTCACACTCAACTTATCTTCTAACAACCCCTTCCGCAACCGCGCACCCTCTCCCGCCAGCGCCGATCTTCTTTATTCTAGCAAACCCTCTTCTCCTTTCGACGACCCTCCCCCACGGCCATTATCACGAAATCCGTTTCTCGACTCACCAGTCGACTTGCTATCTCAGCCTTTAAGGTCCCCTGGCGCCATGTCTTCTCACTCAGATTCCAAATCCCTTTCGGCTGAGGAGATTTTTGTACGTATCCAGCCATTCTATTACCTTCACTACTATTGCCAGTAATGCTTTGCGGAATCTGTTGCCTGTTCATTGTCTTGGTGTCAGATTACCTTAACCCTTTGCTAACGGAGTATCTTGCAGAATTCCATGACACTAGACGACTCAGCACAAGATCGGGCGAAGCAGCAAGCCCATCGTCGACCAGCGAACGGCCCACCTCCACGACGTGACGGAACTGCACCACCACTTCAGGATGGCAAGCACCGCCCGACGGGTTCTCAGGAGGAAGCCCTCCGCGCTCGCAGGATGCAAGGTCCCGGACCTCGACCCCAACAGAGCTCACCGCAAAGACGGGACCCACCAAGACG
This sequence comes from Fusarium citri, assembly GCA_004367485.1. NCBI lineage: Eukaryota > Fungi > Ascomycota > Sordariomycetes > Hypocreales > Nectriaceae > Fusarium > Fusarium citri. Next base: position 3,475 of record QHHH01000090.1, read on the forward strand.
CCCCCGACGTAACTCTGAATCCTCTTTGGTGGACTTTGATGCGCGCCCTATCACAGACGAAGAGAAGCGAATGATCGAAGCCGCCAGACGACGTAAATACGAACAACAGCGTCGTGGAGACGGCAAAGAACGCACTGATAGAAGCGACCGCGACCGTGAACGCGAACGCGATCGCGATCGCCGTGAGCGGGGTGACAGAGAAAAGTCCAGCCGTCCTAGCCGTAGGATGGATATCATCGACCAACTTGATGCCACAAGTATTTACGGGACTGGAGGTATGCCCCCTTGTCTTGTCCACTCACGCTGGCTTGGTCTTGCTAACATAGATTAGTTTTCCATCACGATGGTCCTTTTGACGCGCTGAACCCTCACCGAAACCGTCAAAATGCGAGACGCGCACCCATGCAAGCTTTCCCCAAGGATTCTCTTAACAACTCACTTGGAGGCGCAGGACCTCTTAATGCCCGAGCCGACCACTCGGTCCTTATGGGCAATGCTACCGATGAAGCTTTCAGAGACTTTGCGGCGCCCACCAAAGCCAAGAAGGAGACACCCATTTTCGATGCTTCGGGTCGCGACAAGATCGTTCATGGCGATGAATCGGTCGGTCTAGGCACCTCCACGTTCTTGGAGGGCACACCCGCTGCACGAAGTGCTATCCAGCGTCATCAAGCCGAACAAGCCCAAGAAACGTCTGAGGGTGGTCTGCAGCGAAAGAAGTCGCTGGCACAGCGTATCCGTCACATTAACAAAGGCCCTAGAGACTACAATCAGCCAGGTCGTGAATACTCTAGGATCACACCCGACCCCTACCCGACCACTGCTAGTACTGGCTCCGATAACAACCCTTTCTTTGCTGAATTCGGCAAGGGAGATGAGAGTATCAGTGTTAGACAACGAGATGGATCTATGTCGGCCAACAGTCCCCCGGGAGCTCGACGTCCTTCTGCTGGAGCAGTCCTGGAGCGACGATCGACGACTGACGCTGCCACCGCGCTGGATGATGCACCAGCCAAGCCTACCGGTCTCATGGGACGAATGAAGAGCTTAAAGGGACGAAAGACTCGGCCAGAGATTCCTAGCAACAGTCCTGGTGTGCCCGGAACGGCCGTTTAGTGGAGGACAGGTGCCGGGCGACTCCTTGATGTGAGCCGAACTTCAGCGCGACGGCAGTTTAGGCAGGAAAGTCTTCTGGAGAATGACAAGGAAGACATGAACGAGGGCGCGTGGGGCAACAATCTGCCCACCCGAGACCAAGAAAACGCAGCGCCAAGGGACATGGTGAGATCTGCAACATATTCCTCAGACACTTTGCAACATGACGAGCCTTTGCGATGCGTCTCTGCAGAAGCCCAGAAAAGTCTCGATCGAGGGCTTACGAGTCCAAGGCAGCGGCATGAAAATGCCATGAGATAAATCTATGTGGCCCATGCAGACCTAGATCCATCTTTCACTCCTCCCCTTTTCCTCTTCTCCTATTGTTTTATTTTGCTCGGGGCGGGACGGTAGCATGGGTTATAGGAAAACCGATCCCGGGTATTGGGTCGCTTACTCAGTTTTGGAGATTAAAATCAAGGCAGGTCTTGAGAAGCAGAACCCCGAGGCCTCAACGGTCGTTGATGGTAATGTCATGATACCAGGGAAGACATGGGACTGCAGAAATCTGGAAGGCTGTCATAGAACCCTTTTTGTATGTTTTATATCAGGAATTGATGTCTAAATTGCGGACGCATTACCACAAACAAATACCACGTTATTACTTATTGTGTACATGTAATTACTCCCCCTACGTGATTGCGAAAGTGTATGGTAACATCAGTGAAACATTTTCGCGCACTTACTTATTGTCGACTGAGCGCAGGTAATTGTCAAACATCAACATGCATTTTGACAAAGTTTGTTTTCTTTTTCGACGAAAAGTCGCTGGGTAAGTATTTCTCTGCTATGGTAGCTGATCAACACGCACGCCCTGGCCAGCCCCATCCTTACACAAACACTGTCAAGATCGAAACTTAGCTGATGGATTCGGTGCAACCTTCTCACTCACGAGAGAGCTCCCAATTCCCGGCAGAGCCAGTTTCAGCTTCAATTTTGGCTGAAAAAGAAGCCCACAGGCGTAATGCAGCCGCGCTCCTGGGGAGCTGCAAGACAGGATGCTCAGTCGTGGATGACGATGTTTTGCTGGGCGGCTTTGAACGCGCAAGTATTGTAGGCATCAGCGCCGAGGATGAAGATTTAGGAGTCCAGGTAAGAACAAACGTAATGAAAGAAACGCAAAGCGGTTTACTAATCTTCCTTTGCCAGCTTGGCCTTCAGACACTGGCGCATTCTTTGTTGGAGGGGTCAGTCAAGAATGCACTGCTCATCACACCGAAGCCGACAAGCGCTATGTTAGCGAGCTTAAGGGATGCTATCAAAGCAGAGCTCGAGACACGAGGATATATGAGGGATAAGACAAAGTTGAGACAGTGTCTGGATAACGTGATGCTGTCCTGTGTATTTGATCTGGATGGTTTACGGGAGGTCTTGGCTGACCTGGATCGAAGTGAGCTAGAAGAAGAAGAAGAAAAAGAAGGAGGAGGTATCTTCTCACACAGGGAACACGGGGCACAGAAGCAAGATACAACACAAAGAGCACCAGTCGATGAGATTCAGGACAGCCAGGACGACGAAGACACGGCATTCTCTCCCGTTGGCCAAACTTCAGAACTCCGGCAAGAGAGAGAGGCGCCAAGCAAAATGACACCGCACCCAGAAGTCATTGTGATAACCCATTTCTCCTCACTTTTGACTAGCCTCTTCGCCCACCGCGAAAAGGTAGCCGCCCATAATTCTCTTCAGCTTCTGGGCTCTCATCTGCGTGACCTCTCACGGAATCTTCTATCTAATCCACTAATCATTCTACTCAACTCTACATCATCAAACTTCTCAGGCCCAACGCATAGTGCTATAGCCTCTCCTGCAAAACAGACCTTTGTCGATCCAACGCTGCGATCCATCTTCAACCCACCTTTGGTCACAGGCTACAGCAGTCGACGAACGAAACCCAATTTCGGTCTCTCATTTGCTCAGCTGTTGGACTTGCATATTTTGGGCACCAGGATTCCCAAAATGAGAGTAGACGCAGAGATGGCAGCGCAGAAGCGCTCTGGTGAGGAGGTCAATACGGCCTGGGTTGTAGAGGTGCTGTTGGATGAGATGGGTGTTTGGGAAGGTAAGATGGGGGTAAGGGTGGGGAGAGAGCAGAGATGGGCAATTGTTGAAGTTGAGAAGGGAAGAGTACAACGTGCATTCAGTGAGCTAGAGGAGACGCTCAAGATTCCACATGCAGGTGAAGGAAGACATGCATGAGGTTTCGGAGGATGGGGAGTTTGAACATGACATGCAGTTTGACTTGCTTCACTGTACTGTGGTAGCTTATAACAACTTGTAAGGACTGGGTAATTTGTGAATGATTCACTCGTTTTATTATCGGTATGTTTTCACTCTCTATTCGGACAAATGCATTTGGTCGACTTTATCACCAGTAGTCTAGGTCCTAGGAGCATACCTAGGTACCTAGGTTCTGGAGGGAAACAGTTCCAGCAAAGCCGTATTATGTCCGAAAAGAGATTGGCCAATCACATGTTGGCCGCAAAACTAGGTACCATGAAGTCTCATGAGCATTTAGCATTTGACCGCGCTATGGTGACATTGACAAAGCCGTTACCTTCACAGCCAAAATGCCCAGCTCATGTAAAGAACTACGTAAGCTACACATTCACATCCAATAAACTCTCTGGAATCTCTCCCAGTCGTACGTTCTAACCCTTGATTTTCTTTTGTCTAGGCGAAGCACTCGCGCAGTGTCTCCAAGAATCCGAGTGTGTCATGGTCGAGCGCAACAGCGCCGCCGACTGTCTCCGCGAACCCCTCGTCAACACTCTCCCCCTCAAGTGCCGCCAGCTAAAGAAGGGCTTTGGCGAGTGCAAGCGTGGCATGGTCGATATGCGCAAGCGATTCCGCGGCAACATGCCCGTGGCGTACCGTACGATGGAGCAAGCCGAGGAGGGTCAGGGATATCAACTTTACGCCGGCCGGCCAGCCTTTGCAGGCGGTGTCAAGAAGACGGACGGAAACGAACCTATTCCTAAAGATTGGAGAGAAGTCGAGAACGAGAAGTGGAAGGCCGAGCAAGCGGCCATGGCACAGGACAAGAAGTGAGAGAAGGGCTCTTTGATACTGAACCAGGCGGTTCCTCGCACTGAATCGTCACGGCAAACAACGACTTGCGAAGATGATCGGCAACATCAAGCACAATAAATGCGGAAAAGGCGGGACTGGAGATTGCCTTTCGAGGTATCTGCCAGACCTTGATCGCCTACATGTACCTGGCAACTTGGCACACTCTTTTGCGAGGAATGCAAGTGGTCTGTAGCCCGTATACTCACCTTTTTGTAATATCTATATCTATATTTGTAACATATGATTTGGTTTGTTTTATCTGTTCCCTGACTTGACTGTCATTGCACATTGCCTCGTGTAGCCAATAGCGTGTTATCTATCTGTCAGATGAGGGTGACATTAGGGTATCACCTTCGGAGCCCAAGACACGGAATTACTATTATTTAGTCACTTTATGCGAGCTTAGGTTGGCTTTGGGATAATTATTTCTGGCTTATTACCGTTAACGTACCTACTACGTTAAGGTCGGTCGGGTATAGTGCCTAGTAGGTACAGAGTACAGAGTATGGAGGTTGGTATTAGGATGACCTGGCTAGCGCAAAGAAATTAAAGTTTGAGGCGCCTAGAATACAGTACCAACCTCAGCATCCATCTAGGACATGGATATCCGTACGGATACATCTTATGCATCTTGGGTCTCGCCTACCTACTACCTAGATACCTACCTGAGTATCTGCCCTGTCGCCTTGGTCCGAGTAAGTAACCATAGATATAGGATAGGAGTCAATGTCGTAGAATAAAAGAAAAGCCCATGGCCCAACCGATTCTCGGTTTCCAACCCTGTTGATGGATGGAACAGACGGGGAATTGTCCTCCCTTGTACACATCCGTCCTTGGCGCCATCCATCGCACGTAGCCCGACTACGTCTGGAAACCTCATCCCAACAGAAAAAGGCCTGTACTCGTACAGAGTCAGGTCAGCTAGTGGCACATCTGCATTTTTCTTTGCGTTATTGGACTTCTCATCCCACCTGCAACGATTCTGGCGCTGGCAAGGTCTCACCACTCAAGAGAAGCTTGCTTGGATCGGGTCGTTGAGCGAACGCTTCCACTTCATTTCGTACACTCTTCCCTTCCTCCTCTCTTGATCCGAGACGGTTTCATTCAAATCCCGTCTCTATCGCCTCACCGGATTAGGAAATGCAGCTTTGCCCACCATCGTTGTTGTCATACGTCATAACCTTCTCTCGTCCTCAATATCAATTTGCTTCACCTTTGCATTTGCAGTATTTACCTCTCTAATTCGCCTTACCACAAACCACGGTCATGATGATCACCGCACCACAGCGGCGACTACTCGTCCTCATATCGACATTCTTCTTTGTATTCAGCATTTTTTACTGCTGCTCGCGTCTCGCAGCATTGACTGTTGGGCCCAAAATCGTCCAAGAGCCAGCACATCCAGTTCCCCAAGTTGAGTTGCTAAGAGCCGACAACCCCATGTCCTACGGCATGTACAATCGACCGAGCTACGACGGCATCGACCTCATCAGGAACTTACCAAGCGAATATATACCGACGGCAAAGAATGGAAGACGGCTGGTTGTGGTTGGCGACATACACGGCATGCTCGACCCCTTCGAGAAACTACTCAACAAGATCGAATTCGACCCTGAAACTGATCACGTCATTGCCGTTGGCGACATGATAAACAAGGGACCTAAATCCTCGGAAGTCATCGCACGCCTTATGGAAATCAAAGCCAGCGCTGTCCGCGGAAACCACGAAGATCGCGTAATCCTCGCATGGCGCGGCCTCAGCGGTCAACAAGGTGTCGCAGCCTACCTCGATTCCGAGAATGCCGCCAGGCACCGAGGTGAAGAGGAGGATCTGAAAACCGCGCGTAGCCTGACTGAGCCGCAAATGGCATGGCTTAAGAAACTCCCCGTCATCTTGTCGGCGGAGCCCATGGCCCTCTATTTTGTGCATGCTGGCCTTGTCCCTGGCGTGCCTTTGCCGCAGCAGGATGCATGGGCTGTCATGAACATGCGCACCCTGCGCTTTCCTCGTGAGGAGTTCCGTAAGAAGGAAATCGAGAAGAAGCTCCAGCAAGTAGAGAAACAACGCCAGAAAGAGCTGGAAAAGGCACAGGAGGCGGCACAAGCGCAGGTCAAGCGAAGTTTCGTCCCAGAAGGAGAGGATGTCAATTTACATGCTCGTATCGCTCGCGCCGAGACTGCAGAGTTGGACTCCACAAACACCGTATCCTCGACCGACCAAGATATTGTTGACTCTGGACATACGAATCCGGACCGCGATGTCTGGCTTCCTATTGACGGATACCAAGGCGAGCGATGGACCAGATTATGGAATAGGGCGCAAAAGAAACTACGTGGAGCTGATCGCCGTTCGGTCATATATGGTCATGATGCCAAGATGGGCTATCAGGAGGATTCGTATACATTTGGCTTGGACTCGGGCTGCGTCAAGGGCAACGCACTGACAGCTCTGGTTGTTCAAGCCAGCAAGGAAGGAGGATGGAAGCATTCTACCCACCAAGTTACGTGCAAAAAGGGTTGGTGGTGATGCCCTTCTGACTGTCCGAAATGATTATTATCAGTAGCGGTATCACGCTTTATCATGATTGTCAGACGATATCATGGCGGAGAATTGCGCATTAAATTTCGGAGGCGTTCGGGTGTTATGGCTATGTCGTTACTTGTCAACCCTTTTGGATTGCGACCTTTTTATGACTCTGTCTTGGCAAGACACTAGGATATTCGTATAATGCAATGCCATGGACTTTTGCGTAACATGTCGTCTCAATTCGTTAAGTAGCCACTATCTGTGTCTGGACAACTGATGCCCCTATCAGAACATGGTTCACCACTTTGCCTCGACTGGAGGGTAGATGGCTTAGGCTAGAGTAGGTATGTGGTATAATAAGCAACCTCCAACAACGACCGCATGCAGATCCAAGCTCGTTCTTTTCATCGACTCGATACTGCTTCGTCCCCAATTTCAAAGATTTTGTGGCTTTTAAAATTATTTTCGTGACCCCTTAAAAGCATGAAAGCGCTTAGGAAAGCTTCTCCTTGAGGATACCCTTGAGGGTGACGGCATCAGCAGCGAACTTGCTGATACCTTCACGGAGCTTCTCGACGGCCATCTGATCCTCGTTGAAATCGAAGCGGAAGAGAGCCTCATCCTTGATGTAGGACTTCTTCTCGATATCCAGAGAAGAGGCTTGGGAGACATCAAGCTTCTTGGGCACAGGCTCGGAAGAGTTAAGGAGATCCTCGAGCAGGTTAGGCTGTAAAGTAATGTTAGCACAAACGAGTCCCTACAACGTATGCGTACAATAAACATACAGAGATGGTCAGGTAATCACAGCCGGCAAGCTCAGTGATCTCGCCAGTGTTTCGGAACGAGGCACCCATAACAATGGTGTTGTAGCCGAACTTCTTGTAGTAGTTGAAGATCTGCTTGACTGACTGGACACCGGGGTCCTCCTCCTTGGAGTACTCCTTCTTGGTGGACGCCTTGAACCAGTCGAGGATACGACCAACGAAGGGAGAGATGAGGTAAGCGCCAGCCTCAGCAGCACCAATGGCCTGGACAAGAGAGAACATGAGGGTGAGGTTGGTGTTGATGCCATGGTCGCGCTGGAGGATCTCAGCAGCCTTGATACCCTCCCAGGTAGCAGCAATCTTGATCAAAATACGGTCCTTAGAAATACCTTGCTCACCGTAGAGCTGCCAAACCATGTGAGTGCGATGTCGAGAAAGTCCTGATAGTATAATAACTTACCTCAATGAGGTGAAGAGCCTTGTTGACTGAAGCCTCTGTGTCGAAAGAGTAGCGAGCGTCGACCTCGGTGGAGACCTTGCCGGGAATGATCTTAAGAATCTCCTTGCCGAACTCAACGAGGAGTCGGTCAAGGGCATCGTCGACCTGCTGGTCGATAGGGCCACCCTTCTGCTTAGCGTAATCGATGGCGACGTCGATCAACTTGGCGTACTCAGCCTTCTTGGAGGCAGCGAGGATGAGAGAAGGGTTGGTGGTAGCATCCTGAGGCTTGTACTTGCCAATGGCTGTTAAATTTGTCAGTTAGCATTGCAAGTTCCATCATATCATGTCACGTCATATCAGGATGATCATGACGAGATTTGACGGGTGGGATAAGAAAGTTTTTTTTGTATCGAAACAATCAAAGTCGTGAACTCGAGCAGTGAATAAAGAGAATGAATACTAACAGGCAAAGTCGCCTAGAAGAAGAGGTCAGTACAGTACTTTGCAATTTCGAGGGAGTGCGGTAATTACCAGAGTCGGACACAACAGTCTGTTGCCGTGTAAAAGCAAATGGTCAGTCATCATATCGTCTTGAACGCACAGCTATGGAAACTAAGGGGGTAGAGGACGACCAAAAGATTGGCTGAAGATCGAGCGAAGCTCAATTGATTCTTAACTTGAGCGCAAAAGTGATGCTCGCTCTTCTCTCTTGGTCGCGATCATAATGGGAGGGGCAATGGTGGGGTGACGTACGGTGCCGGTAGCCTTGAGCTGGTCGAGAGAAGTAGACATGATGGAATCGTATTAAGTCGTAGGTATCGTGTAAGCTTGATTGAGCGATGTGAGAATAGAGATGAATGAAGAGAAGAAAAAGAAAGAGGAAGAGGAAGAGGAAGACTATGAGGGAGTAGCAACCTAGAAAAAAGATTGGGGTTTCCACCGAAAGTCGGGAACCTACCTACCTACCTAGGGACCTGACGTATCCGTACACAGGACGACTGGCTCCTTCTTTGTTGTTCCTCTTTGCCCCTCAGGTCGACGCCCCTCCCCCCGTTCCCATCGCTGCACCCTGCGCTTGCTGTGTCCCACACAAGCAGACAAGGTGGCTACCTACGTCGGATGCCCCGCTTCTTACCATGGAAGTCATAACCGGGGCCTGGGTACCTTACTTCATCTGCCTCATCTCAACCTAGCCCAAACCTCAGTTACAGCCGCGCCAGCCAGCAACGTTGAGATGCATTTTTCTCTAATTGGTTGGTACTCAGTACCTGAGTTTTACTTCTTCTATCCGTATCTACTACAGTAACAATACCATGCTGCATATCGCGCCGCGTATTTACCCGTGTCTCGGAACTAACTGTCATCTGACATGACATAAGCTTTTTCAGCCATCAGTCATTCTCTACTAAACTTCTCGTCACTTATTCAACATCGACGACATCGGCAAATCTACAGTACTATATCCATTTATTGTCTTGGTAATCGCTACCGCCGCACCGCCCCCACCACTTTACTTCACTCTCACCTCAGTTCAACACAGTCTAACAGTCCAAGCGGGCGAGGCGGGCAACCAACCCCCCACCTTATGGCAGCGAAGTCGCTTCAATGGTCCGGCCTGACCTCGCTGTGTCCACCGAGACCCTCAATGATGTCGTTAGCACCTGGACATAGAATGCCGTGGATAGCTGGAGTAAGGTACAGGCAAAACTGACGCTTTGGGGGTGATGTATATTTAGCCGCTTGTTTTTGCCTGCGTTATGTTCTGGCAGTAACTGCGCATCGTGATTATCTATGGATATGTGCTCATGTTCTGATTCATTCCACCGAAAAAGCGCCTTCGAAACACTCACGCACAGGCTCCAATCAACAGCAACAAGATCGATTGAACCATTCCAGATAGCATGTGGCTTTCAATCGGCGTAAGTGTTTAGTGAAGCCAATGTCACCGGTAACCTCGACGGGAAGAACTCCGATGCTTCCGGATTCCTAGGTGAGGCCTTAAGACTCAACACAGTGAATGATAAGGTGTGTTGTGAGCATAGCCATGATACGAGCTTTTGTTTTTCCATTATACCTATGCTTCCAACCGCAAGTTCTGTTTACTTCAGCGTGACTAAGGTATTTAAACATTTGACTAACTTAAAAATAAAAATAAAAAGAATTTAAAATAGAAAATTAAAAATAAAAAAAAGATTAACACCTGGGAGGATGATATTGGCCAGTATCTCCCAACATTTTCAACCCAGACTGGTGTCAAGCACAAAGGTAGCATAGCTGCTCATGATGGCGTTAGTCACATGCATGGAGGATAGCCGGTACTTGACTCTCAGAGTTTGTTTCCTTCCTATAAACGCTTTTCCCTCCATGGGTTAATAGTACATTGTAGCTGCCGGCAAAAGATTGCCCCCAAACACCATTATGCCTTGGAAAGTTTTCCCTGTTTGAAACCTCATCTGTATGTATATGTTTGTGACATTTTCTTAGCCAAGGTCGTTGCTACGTAATCAACTCAAAATCAGAGGTGGTCTAGTCCTCAGTTATATCTCCATATTCCCACATACCACGACGATCTTGCTTCGCCTGGGCCTCAACCTCCTTGAGGTGCTTCAGTGTAGGTTCGAAAACCTTGCTGCGCTCCCACGCTTTGAGCTTCTTGGGTACCATGCCATACCCGCCTGCAACAACATCTTTGTTGATCGAGTCATTAGGGCCAGGCAGTTCGCCCGAAGACCCAGTATCGTACAACGTAACGTAGCTCACATTCTCCTTGTTGTCGACAAAGTCGAAGTTGGCAACGAGTCGCTTATTCTCAGTGATGTCGTAAATAAAGCCAATGGCATCCTCAAAGTAATCAGCGCCGGTTGGAAGCTGAACAAACGACAGAGAAGCGTCGATGGCCTGAGCCTTCAGCTTCTGCGCACCAAACTTGGGCTGGTCAAGGGCCCGAAGGCTGGACCAGGGAATCTTCTCGCTGTTGCCGTAGTCGATGTAGGTGACCTCGGACTTCTTGGCGGTGCGGTCGTTGGACCTCACACGAGCTCGGTACCATTGGCCATCAGCGGAGAACTTGGCTGAAACGTACTCTCCTGTCTTGGGTGCATCCTTCAAAGGGTTGTTGTTCTTGGAGTCCAGATGGAACTTGCGAAATTCACTCATCAAGCTTTCAAGAGCAGCTGTTCCCTTACCAATCTCCTGGAGCTTGATCTTCCCATTTGCGTCAACATTAGTGATGACAACATCACGGTAGTCGGTAGGCTTCTTTTCAAGGGAGGCATCGGCTTCAGGAGTAGCCTCCCCGGCATCCTCTTCCTCATACTCCTCATCTTGAGATGGATCCCAATCTTGCCATAGGTTCTTCCGGGCTTCCTTTGCCTTCTTCTCGGCCGCAAAAAGCTCGGTGGCATTGCCAGACTTTTCAGCAGAATAGGCGTGAACAGAAGCCAATCCCTCTTCAACTAAAACCTTGGCAAAGTTCTCACGGTTGACGTAGAGCTCGCCGATGAAGCCACCTACCTTATCCATATCATGGATGTTCACTTCACAATCTCGCTGGTTACAACGGCGGTTGGCAAGATCAAGAGCTTCCTTGCCGAAAGGCTCGCCACCTTCGCCATCGGCTCGGGGCGCTCGAGGAGCTCGGATACCACCCAAGACCATGGTGAGTTTCACATTCTCGCGTGGAATCAAGACCGTGAATCTTGAACCTGCCTTGCAGAAGTCGACAATAGCAGGAACCTTCTTCTGCCGTTGTAGTGTAGCCAGCATGATCTTGGCCTTCTGTGTGTTCTCGGAAAGGTCGGTGTACTGCTTGGCCTTTTGAGGCTTGCCCGACCACATACCCTTCTTCTCCTCTTTCGCCTTCTCTTGGGCAGCAAGAAGATCATCATAGTTGGGAGCTCGGTCGGTGTCATCTTTACGGTGTCGGATGACTGAGGCCCATCCGTTCTCGACCAGAAGGAGGTTGATGTTGGTGTTCTTCTCGGTAACAGTAGCAACTTCTCGGGCCTCGAAGCCTTCGGTTGCAGGCTTGTTGCCGTCGATACTGATGCGCACTTGCTTTCCGATAAGCTTCTGACGAAGGAACTCCTTGGCCTCTTCCCTGAAGGGGCTCTCGGAGGGCTCTGTAGTACGGGGACCTCGGACACTGCTGATGCTGATGCGCTTTTCTGATGTTCCGGCCTTGTTTCTAATCATGATGATATCGGCACCAATGACCTTGGAAACGATCGCATCCTGGTTTCCGCCTTCAGCTTTAGCAACGTGATGCTTGTGAATACGGAGCTTCTTGGACTGTGCCTGCTTTTCAGCGGCACGAAGAGCAGCCATCTTCTCGCCCAAAAGGGTAGAGTGGAAGTCGTTGCATCGTGCCAGACCATCTTGTAGCAAGAATTCGGCAATGTTTCCGCGAGGGTGTATAATGGCGGCGACGAGCTGGCCTTGTGGGCTAGCACCGACGATCTCGACCTTGACCTGGCGCTGGAGCAATCTTGATTCGACGAACGCTCTGGCTTCGTTTCCATACTCCTCAGCAGGCTGGGTAGCACCAGTTGAAGGAAGTGTTCGCTCAGTGGCTGGTGTTCGAATGCCAGCAATGAGGGTCATAGGCTGGACGTGCTTCTTCTCCGATAGCAAAAGTCGCACCAGCAGACGGTCACCACTAAGAACTCGCTCTACCACACCATCAACAGTCTTACCCTTCCATTCTTTCATGAATTCGGGACCGCCAAGATCGTTCTGAACTTCAATGATACCGCCAACTCCAACATGGAGGCCCTTATCCTCGGCCTTGGCCTTGTTTTCGAGCTGACGGAGAGTCTCCAGGCGATCAAGAACTTCGTCGGTCTCTTCCTTTCGGCCGGCATCCTCACGGACCTTCAGCCAGCCAGCCTTAACGAGCTCATCGGGAAGGTTGGTACCATCCTTGAGTTGAGCAGTTCCAAATTCTCGGCCGGATGTAGGAATCGTGTAGAGAACAGTGGCCTGTACGGGCTTTCCGACAACGAGATTCCGGAGATACTCGCGCGACTGGAAGGCGAAAGGTTCGTCACCTTCGCGCTTCAGATGGGGAGCCGTGACATAGGCAAGAGACAAGGTTCGCTCAGCGTTGGGGTTGTTAGGGCTGGTCAATATCAGAGTGTCGCCACTGAGCACACTCTTGACGTTTCCGATAAAGGTCTTGGACATTATGACGAGGACAACGAGACGAGGCGGAGAAATCTGTTCGTATAAAAAAAAAAGCTTTTGTTAGCTTGCATCTAAAAGGAAAGTGCTGTCGGTGACGATAGTCATCCCCAAGAGTTTCCGAGTAGGATAAGGAGCTGGCTTCGAGCTCACTCTGATCATGACACCGCTTCATGGAGAAAAGGCACAATATTATGTGTTCCAATATTACGTACCTGATATGGGAGAGGAAAACGATGTATTTGGTTTGAGCCTTGTTGAGGATTAGGATTCGGCTCAAGCAAGGACAAACAGAAATAAGGAGGAAACAAACGGAAAAAGGGAGAGCTTCATCCAAGCATGTGGAGTGGAAGTCCAGATCGTGTGAGGTCGCCATTCTTATGGAAAGGTGGCCCCAATGGCAGGTTTCGCCGCTAAAGGCTCAAGTGTGGGGACGAAGCTCAGGGGTCTTCGAAATTGACCGCGGGGTAGCAGGTACCTAGGTCGAAGAAAAAGCGAGACTTAGTAGCTAAGGGTATCATAAAAGTTAGGATAGTCTAACCAGAGCGTAGTACCTAAGAGAGTCTAAGTTATTTTGTCAACAGACTTCTGTGTCCTGGTTATTTTTCGGACTGTCTGGGTACCTACTAAGGTACTGAGCACCCTACAGCAGCTAGCTCAACTTCAGCTACGTTAGTACAGGTAGCTTAGGTAGAGCTCTCAGAGCTTCCATCTTTGTAGCCCAAATCGAGCAATGTCTTCTCCCTGCCATTATTTACCTAGTTGAGATCTTGTGACATTTTTGAAGCTCGCTCAATACGGTAAAACAGCTAGCCGAAAACCAGAGGTTGTATTGATCTTGTATGTGGCATTCACCACCTAGTAAAGAATGTTTACAATATGGCCCTTGGTAAAGGAAGAGGCCCAAACCTTTCATGATGGACTGATCTTAACACCTCCTTCCACGCGTGGCAACACGATAACCTACCTTAGGCATCCGTTCACTTTATTACCCATAATGGCAACCTGTTTTGATCGAAGAGAAAGTACATATTTCAATCATTCGGATTGAGTTGAATTGAATTGAATTGAATTGATTATTGTTATCAAATGTCCTGTGACACATCATTACTCATGGCCGGCATTTGCTAAATAAAGGCCACTGAACAATGGCGAACTTCATTCAGTCAATCCAGTTCGGCATTTTCTAGATTCCTAGTTGGAAATACCAATAACGCCTGAAAGGGTCAGTAACAAATCTTGGGCAATTATAATCATGGATGTACGCACCGCAAGCAGGTCGGGGTCCAGCGTTACCGGTCTTGAGAGACTCCTCGCTGTCACCCTTGCCAAGATCGTCGGTACCGGCGTGGATAACAACGGTTCGCTATATCCTCATTAGCTGAAGCCCCAGGTATCAATTAAAGCATGCAACTTACGCCAATAACGCTGTGGGGACCAATCAGCTTGATGAGAGAGTCAGTAACGGAACCCTTGGCATTGCCCTGGCCATCAGTCTCAACGTTTCCGAGATCACCAACGTGACGAGTCTCGTCAGAAGGAGCGCCGTGGGTCTTGTTGTGAGGGTTGACTAGATTGAACTTATTAGCAACCTTGATCATCAAGCCGAGATGGAATTCTGGCGGAAAGATCTTGCGACTAATTGATCTTCAAGATCTAGCGTAGAGACCCATCCATCATGCAGGAACAAGCTTACAGTGAGGGCCGGCGGAAGTGCAGCCGTTAGTGTTGTCACCGAAGGTGTGGATGTGGAATCCTCGCTTGGCGTTGGGATCGTTACCGGTGATGTCCCAGGTGATGGTGGTAGGAGCAGACTCGGACTCCTGCTCGAAGATGACGGTACCGGAGACCTTGGAGTCACCACGAAGAACGCTCACTGTACAAGATAGCGTCAGCGGTATGTTCAAGTACAGGACTACTTGTAACGTCGTGGTGGTGGTGGTGGTGGTGGTGGTGGTGGATAGGCTGGAGCTCGACCTTGATGGGCATGATGGCAGCCATAGGTAGATGAACAAAGCTCATCAAGGGACTCGGAACCATCGTTTGACGCCCATCAGATCCTACAAGCGCAGGGGAGAAGCCCATCAAGGTACATTGCGGATGGTATCCGTCATCTTGTTGGACGAGAGTTGAGAAACTCGCTCAAACCAGCTCGAACCCCCTCCCAGCAGATCGCAGGCGTGGGTAATTGGCATCTATAAAGGGCTGCCATCCACCCTAGGGCCGAGAACAAAGATTGAACATGGGATCTTACCAGCTTTGACCATTTTGACGGTATTTTGTTTGTATTTTGTTTTTGTTTCGGGCGATTTCAGGAAGATGGTAAATTCAGGAAGATGAATGATGCAAGTGGAGAGGGGAGAGGAGTTTTGAAAAGAAATCGGGGTCCGAAACAGCGCGATACCCGAGCTTCTGTCGGGATACCTAGTAGGAGCTTTCCACCAGCTCTTAAGAATCCCGTCCCGTCTTCGGTCTTCGGTCTTCCTCAATCCATAAGCCCCCCTCAGACCTCACTGGATGCCAATTGTCCAGTAGCATAAGCATTCCACTGTTTCCAAGCTTCCAGCCAATCTCATCTCTAGAATTCTACACACCGACCAGGCTCACGCAAAGTGTTTGGATATTTCAGCGTCTCACAGAGCTTCGCCATGTAAGTGGGGTAATTGGCATCCATCATACCCCGCTCCGTCAGAACGTCGTCATTCTCAAGACAGGCACCTAGTCCAGAAGACTCCAAGCACTGACGAATGATATTGCATCATTTACCTCAATGTGCTTGCCAGGTTCCGTTACATGTGGTAGGTACTAGTGAGAGTCAAGACCGATGCCGAAATTCGGACTTCTTATGTAGGTAGGTTCTCAACCTTGGATTAAAGATAGTATATGGTCAGGGTTTACCCTGTACAGGAGAACAATCAAATCTACTATTGACGCCTAAGACTCCTTGCCTTGAGCGGAGCCAGAGAGCGCTTCGATGAACAAGTTGGGAGTCGCATGTATGCTGTACAGTCATAGCGGGCTGGGACAATCAAAATATCTCCTGGATGAGTTGACATTTCTTGCAAGTAAAGACTGATGCCATGAATGGTATTAGAAAATAATTGTTCAAATAAATACTCTACTGCGTCCTTCGCCAAGTTACGTATGACCTATCCGGCCCCTCTAGACGAGCCATCGACTACTCCTTTCAGTTATCTCATTAACTCAGGCACCTCCTCTTGATGTGATGTAAAGTAGCCGACTCCTTTTGTTCTTTGCAGTGGATTTTTCTTTGTTTCGTCCTTTGTTGTTTTCTTGAGAAAATCTGAAGATATCAAGACCCTGCAATGGATGACATGGTGACATGCCCCTCTATGAGAAAACTTGCATTTCGGATACAAATGTTAGCTCCTCGGCGAGTAACTCCCAAACCACACATGAGGCACTCATTAGAATACCTGGCTTCATCATGGTATTTGCATCTCAGCCGGCGCTGATACAACAAGTGTACAATGCAGATCAACACGAGGTTCACGTGTGGGCAAAGTTGCTGTTACGAGGAAGAGTAGGGGACTGTCTAAGAAGAGATGAAACTCTGATGACGTTTTCACAGAGTGACGCCACCCAAAGGAAGTATCTTCGTTTTATCGCGTAGGAACCTGGCGCGATACTCGATAAGGCCTTGACTGATGGCTTGAAAATCTTTCACCTTGCGGTTGCGAAAGTCTGTAAGTAATTGACGAAGTCCAGCAACATACTGGTCCTGCTGCTCGACCTCAGAGTTGCCATAGGCCCCTAGTTGAACGATAATTTGATCATCTATTGCCGGTCGGCATGTTAGCGTCCCCTCCATTGGCATGCGCCTCGGCTCGTATTTGCCTGATGAGTCGATCAAAGATCTTGATGGCACGTACCCGGAAGCTGCATGTCCTCGAAATGCTGAAACTGGCACTCGCTGCCCCTAGGACAAACTTCGTGGGTAAGCTGATCAGGGCATACTTCCCGTGTTGCATCGATATTGTTGCTGTAAGTCAGGGATCGCAGACCCCCTGCAACAGAACCGCTGTACTGAGGATGGAAGCGGTAAGCCTTGAAGTACTGAAGAGGCGTTTCGTATGGGACGAATGTGGTTTCGGTATCATTGCTGACCTCTGAATGCTTCGAGATTTTCACCTGTATATCGTCAGCTCCGTTGTTCGCCTGGAAAGTGAGTGTATCTACTTCTCGATTAGATTCGGATTCTGAATCACCAGTGCCTGTTGATATAGGCTTAGTGACAGGTGTGGCTATTGACAAGCCCTGCAAATCAGTATCGCTCGTCTCTAGTACTGCGCTGTCATCCGACACTTGTTGAGATGATGGTTGACGTTGGACAGATGAAGGTGGGTCTGGTAGACTGACAACGGCATCTGTTGGCTCATAGTCATCAGACTCATCTTCTGCCGCACTCTCCTCTTCACTAGAAGTAACAGCCTCGTCCATAGCTATGTCTTCTTCAGGCTCCTCGATATCAGTCGCAGATTCAACATCTACGTCAACGGTGCCATGTATCACTGAAGGATCTGCTGGCAATGATGACTGGTTGTCGGCCGCTTCTCGCACTACTATGGATTCGTCGTGCATGTGTGATTCCACTGGGCAAGTCATACCCCCCCCACGACTTTCCGCTGATACAATGCACGATGGTTCATCCATCAGTACATCTTGTCCAGCTTCATCATGAGAGTCATTCATTTTGTCGTTTTGTGCTGGGGTTAAGGTGTCATACAGGGCGGGTACCTGCTGTGACATAACAACTGAGGAGAAATTAGCGTCGACATACACATAGGGGACGATATCCACTGCCTGGGGGTTACATACCAGGGGGTTCCTCCCGGACAATGACGGACTCAGACTCAGATTCGGACTCAGACTCATTCTGTCCTTTTGGCACTGGTGACAGTACTGGCTCGGCTTGTAGAGCATCCTTCCTAAGTCGCTCCTCCTCAACCAACTTGTTCTCAATTTCCTTTTTGACCCTATCAACCTCGGATTGAAAATGCTTGAGTTGTTCCTGGCACTCCATTCGTTGTGCTGTTACAATAGGCAGGCGCTCGCTGGCAACACGAGCACGCAAAGAAGGCCTAGCCTGCTGGCGTCCATCTCTGACTTTAGGCAATTTGGTGCTAGTATTAGACGAAAAGCTGGACTGCGGTGCACTGGGTGCTGAGCTAGTTTGGACTGTTTCAGACGTAGCTAATAAGCCATGCTCTGCAGGCACAGAGGGGGTGTTGGCATCTGCACTGCCCTCCTTTGATTGTGCACCAGATTGAGGCAGTGGTGAGTTGCCACCTGATTGCTTTGCCTTCTTCTTACGAGCTTCGGCCTCAGCAATTCTTCGTCTCATATCTTCAATTTTCTTGTTCATACTGGCCAAGTCGATCATGCCACTAGTACCACGAGACACACCATCAGACAAGGTCGTATTGTCGCGAAAGGACGATGTTCGTGAGCCAGGCGCCGTTGGTCGCTGTACCGAGGAAGCGCGCAACTCAGGAGAGTCTATATCCATCTCAGCGTCATCTTCATCATCGCTAACATCGATCAGGAAAGGACGGGATTCCCGGGCTTGACCAAAGGGGCGCTTTGGAATACTCGGTGTAGAATTCTCATTCAAGTCAGCCGCAACAGGTCGTTTGCGCTGACTTGGGGCAGGAGAAGGTGCATTGGAAGACAGGAATAAGCCAGGAATTGGGGGTCCCGTAGATGAATCCGCTTTTTCCATCGTAGCGTCAGTGTAATCATCGGGGTTCATTGGTTCGACCGGTACCTGGCTATTTGATCTGCTTGTGTCAGGCACAGGCTGGCCTATCGAAGAGACCGGTAGTGCAGGAGCTTGAGTGGCTTTTGCACTTGCTTCTCGAGCTTTCATCAATGCCTCTATCTTTTGTTGTATCAGTTTCGACTTCTCTGATTGAGTCTTAGTCTTATCAGATTTAGTTATATTTGGCGTATCTGTCGAGATTGGTCTCGATATGGCCGACTTGTTGGCATCTGCATCTGGTGGCACTTTGGAGCCTTTCGCTGCCAATAACCGTGCAATCCGGTCTTTTCGTTCTTCAGCCTTATTTTTCGCTGAATTGGCAGCTTTCGACTCAGTGTCGACATCAAGGATAGTTGCCTGTGCTAAAGGAGGCACTGTCTCGCGCACATCGCTTCGTGATGCGTCCCCTTGAACCGGCACAGTCAAGTTTGACTGTTCAGGTCGTGGCACGGTAGTCTCTAGGTCAAGACCCAATTCCATAAACAGCTGGTCGAGGAGAGTATGATCGACCCCTTCTTCGATATAGTTATGATACCGAACTTTAAGTGGCCAGAGGCGGAGGATTGCCTCTCGCGCGTGCTTCTTGGTCTCCGAAACCATTGCAGTCATGTCTCTGGCTTCGCCGTGATGCGACAATGCAGTGTTATCGCCATGGGTAAATACTCCGATGTTGGAGTCATGAACGCTCCTACTGGGGGTTTCTGCTTTACATTAGCATCTCAGGAGTAAGAGCCAAGAGGAGGGTTTTATGTACGAGTATTGGATGCACCATTTTCCTGGCCACTCAAGTGCATCTCTCGAGGTGAGAGATAGGGCGAGTATGAGCCAGAACGCTCTCGCCCTGAATACTTCGAGTTCCATGTTCGTTGATTGTCCATATGAGGTCTGTTGCATTGATCGACGAGTCCGGATGGTTGGTCCTCACGTTTGCCAAATGTGTTTCTTTCCATCTCGTCAGGCTCATAAATATCTTCCAGTTCGCCCTCGCTAAGCTCACCCTCTTCCATAGCTTCATTATTCACCCCAATATTAGGACGTTCCGTCGAACTTTCGGCTGTGGTATTTCCATCAGCTGGCCCAGTTTGCCATGGGGCGACTGAAGTGCTAGGGCTAGTGTAAATCCCGGAGAAGTTCTGGGGAGTTGGGGGTTGCCAGTTCGGAGCGTTATTAGGAAAGCGCATGCCTAGGCCTGGTATGGCCGTCTGGTTGTACTCGTATGCGTCCGTCACTCCTTGCCCATAAGTAGGCTGGCTCTCTATAGTCTCATTCGAATGGAAAGGCGATGGAATATACCCTTGATTCGTGGAATAGTTGTGTGGTTGCGAGGTTTGATATTCAGCATGGGGGTTCCCATGACCATAGGCATAGTGGCTCATCGTCGAGAAAGGGCAGAATCTGCGACGCCAAGGGTACTTTGGAGCATATGTTACCGCCTAAATCAAGAGGTAAAAAGGCCTTGGTCGTTGTTGGTGAGATTACAAAAGCACGTGGTTAGCTGGCGATGCGAAAGGGAAAGCCAGCTGCTGGTGGTTCTCTCGTAACAAGTAAGGTTTGGACCCTTGAAAGGCGCTAGAGGCAAGAAATACCGAAGAAAAATCCAACCCGCCTGTAATCAATCTACTTCTTACGTGCTGGACGACGTCAACGTTGAAAGCACTCGGTTCGCCGAAAACGCGACTGATTGATATTTTTGAAGAAACCAGGATTAAATCTACTTAGGTCCTTTGAGCTACCGCGTCTGATCGCTTTAGGCTTAGCGCTGGGAAGTAGAGTCTGTCACGTGAGATCATCTTGTTTACTCTTACCGACAGTTCCCTAGCAACGCGCCAGGCTGATCCCTGATGTTGATGTCAGTCCGGAGTCGGCATTGTATCCTAAAGACCTGCATTGCATTGATTGCTCCATGAAATGTTCATGAAAGGGTGAATCCCACTACGTCGCACATTTTCGTTGCAATTGCAACTTTCATATACCGAAGACCCAAGGCTCTTCTCTAGCCTGTTTCTTTATTTTGTTTAATTTGTTTACTTGCGCAAGCGTACGACGTGGAGTCGAGTGTACTGTTTACAAGATCACGAAACTACGAATTGTTCATGCAGGCGCTTCATAATGTCTTTCAACGCCAACGGCACAGCGCATCGGCGCAGTAATCCTTTTGCCAGGACCCCGTCCGCCTCTCCGGCTACCAACACCAATCTTCGACCCAAGTCCGCCATCTTCTCCTCCCCCTCATCGACTCCCGGACTTGCTTCACCACTCGGACACAACCGAACACAATCAAATGGATCAGTCTCGGCAATAAGTCGAGAGTTCTCCGGCGCAGCGACGAGGCATCGTAGTGATTCGAAGAGTGGGACGCCAACTTCAACGACGTTCGCCCCATCGTTCATTAAAACCGAGGAAATGAAGCGTAGCCAGGACACAGTTAAAGGCATCGAGGGCGAGAACGACTTTTCTGGAAAGCGTTATGTCTGGGTTAAGGACCCCCAGGCAGCTTTTGTTCGAGGGTGGATTGTTGAAGAGTTGGACGGAAACCGGTTGCTTGTCCAATGTGATGATGGCACAGTGAGTATTGTCCAGTACTTCATATCTTGGCTTTTTTTTTTTAACTGTTGCTAGCAAAGAGAAGTCGACGCCGAGCTCGTTGATAAAGTAAATCCTGCCAAGTTTGACAAGGCAAACGATATGGCCGAGTTGACACACTTGAACGAGGCATCTGTTGTCCACAACCTTCACATGCGATACCAGACAGACTTGATTTACACATATTCGGGTCTTTTCCTTGTCACCGTCAATCCATACGCGCCCATTCCGATCTATACCAACGATTATATCAACATGTATCGAGGGCGTAGTAGGGAAGATACTAAACCCCACATCTTTGCCATGGCAGACGAGGCTTTTCGGAACCTCGTCGAGGAAGGGAAAAACCAGAGCATCTTAGTTACTGGTGAGTCTGGTGCAGGAAAGACTGAGAACACGAAAAAGGTCATACAATACCTTGCAGCTGTTGCTCAGACGGATTCAACAACCAAGAATAAAGTTCAACACTCCAGTCTCTCTCAACAGATCCTACGGGCGAATCCAATTTTGGAAGCTTTTGGAAACGCCCAAACCGTTCGCAACAACAATTCCTCGCGATTCGGAAAATTCATACGCATTGAATTCACTCGAAACGGAGCCATTTGCGGTGCTTATATTGATTGGTACCTGCTCGAGAAGTCCAGGGTTGTGCACATTAACCAACACGAACGAAACTATCACATATTCTATCAACTTCTGAAAGGAGCCAGTTCTTCATTGAAGAAGGAATTCTTGATCGATGGTCTGACGGTTCAGGATTTTGTTTATACTCGGGATGGCCACGATACCATTGTGGGCGTATCTGATCTTGACGAATGGGCGTCTCTCATGGAAGCTTTCAATGTGATGGGCTTTTCCGATGATGAGCAAAAGTCCATTCTGCGAACTGTGGCTGCCGTGTTACATCTGGGAAACATCGACGTCGTCAAAGAAAGTCGAGCTGCAGATCAAGCACGACTTGCTCCAGATGCAAAGGAACAGGCCGCCAAGGTATGCAAACTTCTTGGTGTTCCCTTGGAACCTTTTTTGAGAGGTCTGTTACACCCCAAGGTCAAAGCGGGCCGCGAATGGGTTGAGAAGGTTCAAACGCCGGAGCAGGTTCGTCTTGGCTTGGACGCCCTCTCGAAAGGTATATACGAACGCGGTTTCGGCGATCTTGTTAACCGTATCAATGGGCAACTTGATCGCACTGGCATGGGTCTCGACGATTCGCACTTTATCGGAGTACTCGATATCGCTGGTTTTGAGATTTTTGAACAGAACAGCTTCGAGCAGCTATGCATCAATTATACCAACGAAAAGCTACAGCAATTCTTTAACCATCACATGTTCGTGCTCGAGCAAGAAGAGTATGCGCGTGAGCAAATCGAATGGAAATTCATCGACTTTGGACGTGATCTACAGCCGACAATCGACTTGATCGAATTGTCGAATCCTATCGGTGTTTTCTCGTGTCTAGACGAGGACTGTGTTATGCCCAAAGCTACAGATAAGTCGTTCACAGAAAAGCTCAACTCTCTATGGGACAAGAAGTCAACAAAATACCGACCCTCGCGCCTCGGACAAGGTTTTATCCTCACTCACTACGCTGCTGAAGTAGAGTATTCTACTGAAGGATGGTTGGAGAAAAACAAGGATCCCCTCAACGATAACATCACACGCCTCCTCGCCGCTTCCACCAACCCACACGTTGCTTCACTCTTCTCTGATTGCGCCGAATCTGAGGAGGACCGTGCTACTGGAAGGAGCAGAGTCAAGAGAGGACTCTTTCGCACCGTTGCTCAAAAACACAAGGAGCATCTGCATAGCCTAATGTCACAACTCCACTCCACACACCCTCACTTTGTACGATGTATTCTTCCCAATCACAAAAAGAAGCCAAAGCAATTCAACAACCTTCTGGTTCTTGACCAGCTACGCTGCAATGGTGTCTTGGAGGGCATAAGAATCGCACGGACAGGGTTCCCCAACAGACTTCCTTTTGCGGAGTTCCGACAGCGGTATGAGGTTCTTTGCCAGGATATGCCAAAGGGCTATCTTGAAGGTCAAGC
This sequence comes from Fusarium citri, assembly GCA_004367485.1. Classification (NCBI taxonomy): domain Eukaryota; kingdom Fungi; phylum Ascomycota; class Sordariomycetes; order Hypocreales; family Nectriaceae; genus Fusarium; species Fusarium citri. Next base: position 27,028 of record QHHH01000090.1, read on the forward strand.
GGCAGCAAGTCTCATGCTCGAGAAGCTTGGTCTCGACCGTGCTTTGTATCGGGTGGGTTTGACGAAAGTCTTCTTTCGGGCTGGCGTTCTCGCCGAGCTTGAAGAGCAACGTGATGCTCTGATTACCGAGATCATGTCCAGATTTCAGTCCGTCGCTCGAGGATTTGTTCAAAGACGGGCGGCTTACAAGAGACTTTTCCGAACAGAAGCCACTCGGATCATTCAGAGGAACTTCAATGTTTACATGGAATTGGCAGAAAACCCCTGGTGGCAGCTGATCGTGAAGATGAAGCCTCTGCTCGGTACAACTCGCACAGCCACTGAAGTGAAGCGGAGAGATGCAATGATCAAAGACCTCAACGAGAAGATGCGAGTAGAGGCTGAGAACCGTTTGAAACTGGAGGAAGAACGACGCAACTGCCATGCGGAGATGGTTCGTATTCAGCAAACTCTTGAAAGCGAGCGCTCACTCGCTTTGGATAAAGAGGAAATTTTCAAACGCCTTCAACTTCGAGAAACAGAGCTTGAGGAAAAGCTTGCCGGTGCAATTGAAGATCAAGAAAGGTTAGAAGACGAGTTGGACGATCTCCTGAATGCCAAGAACCGTGCCGAACGGGACGTGGAAACCTTCCGTTCACAACTTGAGCAAGCTGCCACTTTGATCGCTAAACTTGAGGAGGAGAAGAACAGTCTGAGCACCAAGATTACCGAGCTTGAGCAATCAATCACCGAGATGACGCAGAAACAGGCGGAGCATAGTGAGCAAGAAATAGCGCTGCAAGACCAGATCAAGATGCTTCAGAGCCAGTTAGCTGTGAAGGAAAGAAAGGTCCAAGACTTGGAAACCAAGCTGGTCAAGCTTGATCAGGACCTGGAAGTGAAGCTTCACACAGCCCAGACGGATCTCCAATCAACTAAGCTTCGTGAAAGGCAGCTCTCCCAGGAGAATGAAGACATCCAGCAGCAGCTCAACGAACTCTCCAAAACGGCTACTGAATATGAGGAGCTTGTACGCCAGAAAGAGAGTGAGCTCTCTGTTTTACGAACCGACAACAAAAACTTTGAGAGCGAACGCCAATCCCTGGAGGATCAGAGGAAATCATTGACCGCCGAGAAAGAGAAGAATGCCGAGAAGTACCGCGAAGCCCAGGCTGAGCTAGTTGCAATGAAGTCGCGTCAATCCCAACTGGAACGAGAGGCCGAAGATGCCAAGAAGCTTCTCGAAGCACGCCTGTCCGAGGATGCTCAAGCCGATCAAAACCGTCAAGTCCTGGAATCTCAAACAAAAGATCTCAAGGACGAGCTTTATAAGACACAAATGGAGCTCAGCCGTGAACGTCAATCACGAGACGATGTGCAACTACTTGGTGAGCACCGGTATCAGGAGTTGAAAGATGAGTTCGATCGCCTCAACGAATCTAAGATCATCATCGAGAAGGAGATGTATGCCCAACAAGACACCCTGCGAAGAACAATGGAGGCCCGAACCACGGCTGAAAAAGAACGGGATGAGGCAAGACAAGAAATTCGCCGTCTTCGTGTAGCCAAGACACAGGCTGAGGAAGCAAGAATGCAAGCCGAAGTTGCTGGCGAGCGACAAGCTTCCAAAGCAGCCCAAGACCGTGAAAATAGCCTTCGAAGGGACCTCGACGCTGCCCAAGAACGACTTCACTGGTTTGAAGGGGAATGTGCTAAGCTCAATCACCAGATTGAAGACCTCAACAAGTTGATACTGGAATCAGGCGAATTTGGCTTGAAAAACGATCAGGCCAAAGAAAGACTGGAGCGAGAATTGACTACTGTTAAGAGTCGGCTAACCGCATCGGAGAATGACAACAGAGCTCTGCTGAACAAGTTGCAACAGAAAGGTTTAGAAATTGCTCGCTCGAGTTCGCGCGCAAGCGAGGCTTCTCGAGGTCAGATCCAGTCCCTCCAGCGCGAAAAGGCACGACTTGAGGAACAAAACACGAAACTGAACAAGCAACTGGGCGATTCTCAACTAGCTATTGCGTCGCTTGAGAAGAGGGCTGAGAAACTCCAGCTCAATTTGGAGGATCTGAGCCATGAGGTTGCTCGAGAAGTCAAGTCAAGTAGAAATGCAGAAAAGGCAACTTCCACCTTCAATGCGCAACTTGCTGAAGCCAACCGGAACATTGAGTCAGAACGACAACAACGAGCTCAAGCTCAGACCACCGTTCGTACTCTCCAATCGTCTGTTGATTCGCGAGACAAGGAGATCAACGAGCTACGTGCTCAGATGCTGGACGTCCTAAAGACCGTTGATCCAGAGGTCCACATCCCTCCCCAGTCAGATGGAGCCGATGAGAAAGTTCTTATTCAGAACTTTGATCTTGTCAGAAAGGTCGAAGAGCTTCAACAGAATCTTCGTGTGCAGACAGCAGCTAGAACAAATGCAGAAAACCAACTTACTGAGATGAGGGCTTCTCGGAACGAATCTCCAACTAGACCCAAGCTTGAAGAGATTCAGCTCAACGAAGCACCCTTCCAAGCGTCACCTACTCAAAGACGAGCGACTAAGCTGCACGCTCGAAACCACTCTAACACTTCAACCCCCACGCGTCGTTTCCAGGAACTGGACCATCTTCAAGACTCAACACGTTCCGATCGGACAATTGACACTCTTAACTTCAACAATCGCATGGATCTTAAGGCCGAGGTCGAGGAACTTCAGAATCAGCTTCAACTTAAGGAAATGCAGAACCGCCATCTCCAAAGCCAGATTGATCGCAGCACGCCTGTGCCAGAGAATCACGATGAAAGCCCCTCTCTACGTCGCATTCAAAAGCTTGAAATGGTCAACACCCGTCTTCACGAAATGCTTGATGACTCTAACAAAAAGGTGTCTGCTCTGGAGCGCACAATTCGATCTGGTCAACTGTCTCTACGGGATGTCCAGACCCGAACGCATGAGGAGATTCTGGAAGTACTTAATAGCCAGGAGGATTCTCGGCGGGCTTTGGTTCATAGTCACAAAGATGCTGTGGCGGAGTTGACTGATATCAAGGGGCACTTCGAGAGACTGCGTCACGATCGCGCTAAAGCAGAAGTTGAGCTACGCGATGTCAAGTCTGATCTAGAAGAGATGACTCTAGCAAGGGAGCAAGAAGCGCAGAGCCGAAACCAGCTTCTCCAGGAATTCGCAGACCTTCAAATCCGACTCGACGCTGAATCCTCCAGGTTTGCCGATGTCGCTTCCAGTCTCGAAATGTATAAGAGCCGAGCAGACGAATACTTCAGCAAACTCGAACAGGCAGAGATCGCCGTCCTCAAGGCTAGTCGCGCCGAGCAATTTGCCAGGTCTCAAGCGAAAGAGGCCGAGGACACATACGTGGAGATTATGGCCGAGCGCGAGAAGATGGATACCACCATCGAGGATCTTCAACGTCAGAACCAGCATCTCGAGGAGAAAGTCGAAGATATATCAACTGACTTGGCAGCTGCTACTCAAGCTAAGAAGAGACTTCAGCATGAGCTTGAAGACTACCGAAACCAACGAGCTATGGAGATTGAAGACAAGGAGTCAAGTATGGAGCAGACTCGCAAAAAGTATCAGGCCGAGTTCGCCACTCTAACCAACGAGCTTGATCTTGCTCGTGAGGAGAAGCTTTTCAAGCAAGCTGAGATTGCCCGACTCCGCGAGGAGCTTGACGAGCTGAGATCCAAATGGGACGACGAAGTTCTCAACAGCTCGACCTGGTCTAAGGAAAAGGCTCGTTTGGAGTCCACTTTGGCAGATGTCGCTTCTTCCCGAGACGAGGCGGTAAACGCACACAATGAAGCACAAGGCAAGGTTGTGACCCTCTTGTCACAAGTCCGTACTCTACGCTCTTCAGTGGATGAGATCACCGCAGAACGCGACCATCTCATTCGAGAAAAACGCAACGTTGAGACGCGTCTCGAGGAGGCCAAATCTGGCTTGGAGGATCTCGTCAAGGGAGAGAGTCCATCCTTGCGCAACGCCGCCAATATGGACAAGGAGATTCTGGATCTCAAGTCAAACCTTGCCCAGCAAGAAGACATTGCGGCTGCTGCCGTAGAGAAGATGCGCCGTACCGAAGCTCTTGTGGCTGAGATTCAAAAGGACGTCATGGTTGAGCGGGAGAATAGCATCAAGTTACAACAACAAAAGGCATCGCTTGAGAAGATTCTCAACGAAGCCCAGCTCAAGCTGGTTGATCTTGAGACCAAGGGCTATTCGAGTGCCAGCCAAGATGTCAAGTTCCTACACAAGCGTATCCAAGAGGTAAGTCACCAAATCTATGCATTAACGCCTGTATCACGGCTAACATCACACAGCTTGAATCCCAACTCGAAGACCAGGAGACTGAGCGTAGTAAGTCCCAGCGCTCCGTTCGAAATGTGGATCGAATTGTGAAAGATATGCAAGGTCAAATCGATCGCAAAGATAAACAAAACATGCAGCTCTCCGATGATGTCTCAAGGATGCGCGACAAGGTCGAGAAGCTTCTGAAGACTATCGAAGAGTTGCAATCATCCGAATCCAATAACCAGTTGTCGGCTCGGCGTGCTGAGCGTGAACTCCGGGAGGAGAAGGAGAGGGCTGTCCGATTGGAACGTGAACTGGCAGGTCTGAAAACCCTCCGCAACGACAAGGGGTCAGGCAGCGTTATGGGTAGTGTTCGTAGTCGCATGGGCCCCTGGCGGGTCAGCGAGGGAGACGATGCGTCCATGATCGACGTTCCAGGAAGGAAGAGCAGCCTTAGTAGGGTCCCTAGTTTTACAAAGGGGTTTCTTTAAGCAGGGCGATGGGTATGAGAAGGTTTGAGGATTGGGATACGGGTGCATGGTCATGAGGCGTTGAAGCATTGTTCTCGGTTATATGGACTGTAATGGTTGTTAGGCATGGGCGGTGGGTATAAATGATGGCGGGTGCGGGTGGTTTATTATATGGATGGTTTCGCCAGCGTGTTGGATGTACTTTACGCAGGGTTAATTTTGAGCTTGTGCTGTCACATGCTCTCAGTAACGAAGGGCTGTATTGTTTAAATCCTGCTCATGGCAACTTTTATTAAACTAATGCAGTACAATACTACATCATGTGCTCGACTCTAGTGATTTCCATGATTACTCCAGATGACCTCCAAACTTTGCGGCGCAATTGCAGATGTTCCCCCCCTCAGCGTTGTTACAGCGTATCTTACATACCGACACTACATACAGTGTGCCCTGGTACACTTGATTCAAATACACAAGGTACCCTCTTTCATTTTTTATCCTCTTCCAAGGCACCTGAAGGTTTCTGGGGCTTTTCCATTCCAAGCTTGCCCATGAGCTCCTCCATGAGCTCCTCCATCGCCTTCTCGTCCTCGGGATTCACTGACCCGGGCCTGCGAACGGCTGCTTGAGTTCGCTCTCTTAATTCTGCGATGGATGAGAGATCAAAGGCCCAGGAGATCCCTCCGACAAGCATAACGCCAAAGGTCATGACGTTGAGGGTAGCAAGTCCGAGGGCCTGGACGGCGAGTAGGGACCGCTCTGCCGAGTCGATCTTCGCAGGCGCCCGGTTGGAAGAGTAAAACTTGGGGAACGAGTTCTGACGCATCCGTAGCACTGAGCGGCGAGACACGGCTACTGATGCGGCAAGAAAACCTGCTCCGGTGAGCAACAGGCCGAATTGTCTAAGCGAGCGTTCCCATGTTGATTGGTAAGATGTTGGTCTCGACATGGTTTGTGAAGCTGACGGAGTTGATGCTGAGGATGAGATAGGCGCATTTTTTGGTGGAGTCTGACGGGCTGGAGTAAATGCTGTTTCCTGGCTCTGTTGAGGCGTGGGCTTGCTGTCAGAGGCTGGAAGGCCAAGCCACGAGCTTGCTAATGAAGCAAGGATGGGCATTTTGACTCTATTTTTCTCGCCTTGTTCAGCAATCGAGAGCGGTTCTGGTGATGTGGTGTTGAAGTCGATTTTCAACACTGGCTACTAAGGTACTATTATAGGTAGGCATGACGGGCAAGGATAGGTAGTACCTTAGTAGGTAGGTAGGTTAGCCTCTACATAAGGTAACAGACCCCGCTCATTGCATAGGTAGGTAGGTAGCATTTTCATAGACGCATACCATACCTACCTAGGTAGGATCTGACCTAGCTTAGGTAGTACATAGTAGGTGGGTAACAGAAGAAATGCCCCATAAAGCTTAGGCTGTCAAAAATTAAACAGCCTGGATGCTGCTGAAAGCTGGCATGAGATGACTAAACTATTTCGTCTCTTATGCTTACAGCAGCCAATTCTTCTGACACCCTACAGTCTACCTTACCTACCTAGGTACCTTTTATCGTATGTTAGTGGAGGTATTTAGGTACTGCTTTATATCAGCTACCTTAGTATGGAGGTTAGCACCTAGTGTACATAGCCTCATCCATGTTCTGTTATCACTTGTGGTTTTGATGCACAACTTCCCTCTAGTTTCCGAGAGAGTATTGCAAACACTTAGTACCTAGGTGCCTATCCAACTATTTTATCATCATGCCGAAGCCAAAGAACAAGGCATCCAAGCCAGGCAAAGTAGAAGCCTTAGCGACAACATCACAAGCTCCACCATCATGGCCTGCTTTCAAGCCGCCTCTGCCTGTAGTCGACCTTTCTCCCGAGCCGCATCCTCTAACATCAAAGGTGATTCTCATACCTTCATTCTTTCCTCGAAATCTCTGTCGCGACTACGTTGGTTTCCTCAAGACCTTGCCTCTCCAAACAACCCCTGGTCGCCCCAAACGGGGTGAGGCAGTTAGGGTCAACGATCGCTTCCAGATTGACAGCCAGGATTTTGCGATGCAATTGTGGGAGAAAACCGGCTTGAAGGAGGCTTTGCTCGAGGGTGATGTTGACCACAAATGGTAAGTTTCCTCAGTTGGCGACTTTACGTACGGTACAAAGACAGCCAGAACATGATTTCTTGGTTCTCAACTCACACTGAGTATCTGTAACTCTCCGCTGATAAGATACATCTAATAGGGGCGGCGAACCAGTCGGATTATCCCCGAATATTCGCATATATCGTTATTCAAAGGGACAATTCTTTGACTGCCACTGTACGTGTCAACCTCTCATGATTTGTAGTTCTACAACAAGTCCTCAGCCCTCTTAACTTTACCCGACGTCGAGATTTAGTCTCTCACGTATACTATATATGCTCCCGACGATCATGGTAGCTCATCATTGTATCTATTAGACGACGACTCCAATACTCTCACCCTACCACTCGACCCGCCAATACCGGTTAAAACCACGTGGACCCTCCTTCTCTATCTAACGTCTGCCGCAGAAGGCTGTGTCGGAGGCGAGACAGTGTTTTACCCAAGGGATCGCAGATCACCTCGAGAGGAGATTGCCGTCCCCCTTGACACAGGCATGCTTCTTCTACACAAGCATGGCGATGACTGTCTGCTTGTGAGATTCTTCCCTTTAGTTTGCTGCGCCATACAGAGGCCTTTATCCCAAAGACTCCGAATCTAGCTGACCACGGCGTTTCCATCTAGCACGAAGGACGAGAAGTTACTGCAGGTGAGAAGTGGGTGATCCGGACTGATCTATGCGTAAGGCGATGAATTCACTGCCTAGACGATCCCGGTTTTTCCGAATAGCTTTCTAATCTACGTCCACATCAATTGGCCCATATTCGTCTTCCAGCCAGTCTACTCGTTGATCAAGTCGTGTAAGCGATCGATGGCATCATCCTCTTCTGATTCCTCGTCCTGCTGCGAATCGACTTCATGTTCGCTTGCGCCACCCAGGCCCTCGTCTCCCTTTTCTTCCGTGCAAGCCAATTTCTCCGCACTACATTGAACGTTTGTTGGGCGACCTTTTTCTTCCGCAGAGCGATGGTCCTCAGTTGGTATAACATCGCGCACGGTGGAATGTTGAGCCGTATCATATGTCCTGAAACTGGTCTTGGGATTAACGGCACCATCCGTTGCAATGCGACACATCACCCCATAAAAGATCCAAGGAAAGCTAATGAGCGGCATTGATCTTGGTTCCAGCTTGCGAGGTTGCAGAATGGTTCCTGCATCGTTGATCGGTTCTTGGTCGTGTTCTGACAGTGCAGCTTTGACCTGTTCCTCAGTGACAGTGTACATAGCGGCGACAAACGGCTCAATGTTCTCGGCTTGTTTGCCACCCGCGGCCTCGATGCAGATGTCCTGGTAATGTTCTTTGAGACTGCGGAATTCGCGGTCGAGGTCCTCTCGAATCTTGTAGTCCGAACCGACAGCAGGCTTAGTCAAGGCGAAACCAGTATAGAGCTCGAATTCGGTTTTTAGGGCATGTTGGCTTAAAAGCCGACGCACAGCTGTATCGTACTCTGCTTTGATCTTGCTTGCTGCTCTGATGGTATCGCTATCGAGTTGAAACTTTTTGGTAATACGTTCATCGAATGGACTATCCCAGATAGGGTTGAAGTCAACTGTCCTATGAGCGACCCTGTCAAAAATAACACCAAGGGCCTTTCTCGAGTGGTAGGAGTTCTTCTTCTCCATAAAATGAGGCCATCTGCGAGGCTGTTGATCGCGCCTCAGAATCGCCGGGTCACCGGTCTTGGGATAGTCGACTGCTTTGGAGTGCAACTCTGCAAGTTCCAGACCTAGCTGTGGTATTAATAGGACACCCCGACGAAGGACGCTGTAATGACTTACACTTGGGTGATTTCGGTCCTAGCTCATCCGACAAAGCCAGATGGGATGTTGCGATGAGTGGGAGTTTGTCGTTCTTTAGGTACTTCACAAAGAAATTTCTGAGATCATTAACACCAACATCCCGGTCCAGCTCAATGGGGTTTGGGGGAGAGTAGTCCATGGGTGGGTAATTCCACTCATTGGGTATCAAGCTCGATTCCCATATGACGAAGAAGTCATCACCGTCAAGGTCGCCGCCTGACAGCATGTTTGGTACAGGTCGATCTCCAGTTGATGGAAATACGACAACATCCTTGAGATGATACAGTCTCTTGCAATCCACTGCTTCGACGACGCGGATGTCTCCTGGATGAAGTGACGGGTTGCGTCCCACAATGCACACTCCACGGATAATACAGGTCTTGTTATAGTTCTTTGGATCGCTGACCTGCAGGAATATCTGCGGAAGTTTATCGACAACCTTCTCTTCGGATCCCTCTGTGTCAGAAGAATGCCCTCGGAGAGTGCCAGTCTCATCAACACAACCGAGAACAAAGGCACTCTTTTGCACTTGGATATGGGCTTTCTCCTTCAACGACTTGATGGACCATGACCGCCAAAGATTAATGGCATTGACTACAAATGGCTCCTGTAAGGTCTCGGTTCTGAAGTCAGCTCTGAGTAAGCTAGCAAGGCAGGAATGGCTCTGCTGCTCATCACGAAATTTGTCCAACATCTCAATTGCGACATCGTTGTCGCTCGTAGCCAGTTCATATTGTTTTAACTGCTGGGCAAGCAAATTTGTAAACGAACGCGTGGGAACACCAAGACTCTCCAAAATCGTGATAGTTTGTCGATTTAATGTGGCTGTCGCTAGTCTGGCCCATCGAATAATCTCAAGTCCCTTGGATTCGGACTCGAACTTCTTCTGTGACTCGCGAACGTGTACCTCCATGCCTTTGGCGTCGTCAGGCCAAATAGTAAGCACGCCCTTGCAACCACCCATTCGAAACTGAAAGGCGGAAGGATCCGCACAAACATCCAAAGCCATGTCCTCGACAATCAGTTTAGCAAGGAATCTGGATATCTTGCCGACGCCATCGGTGAAGCAGTAGCCGTTTCTCTCGATGTCGGGTATCTGGAGAGTGTCTGGCGAAGAGATACCGCGAACATCACGGGTAGTGGAGAAACACTGCCCAAGCCGCGCAGCGTATTTTGCCGCGACTTTTATGTGACTAAATTGGCCCATCCACTCGCGAATTCCGTCGCAAGATGTGTGCTCTGTAGGGCAGAAGAAGTAGGCACCGTTCACTCTGAGCTGTGAGTTGCCGAATGCAAGGAACTCGTATAAGCGGTCACCGATGCGAATACCTTCGTACATTGTACGTAGAACCTTCTTGTATATCTCATCATTTTGATCCTTGTTCACTGCGATCCTTCCTTTCTCCAGCTCCTCGGTGAATTGAATCCTAAGAAACCGATCTTGGATATGCTTATATCGACGCATTACTCGATTGGATACCTCGATATTGGGAGTAGCATAACGGACTGTGGTGGGGGTAATGACTGCCTTCCGGACGAGGCCACAGTATGAAGGAATTCGCGGGATTGATGTATAATTATCCCCATTATCGCGTTGAGAGTCAAAAATCGACATAGGATCCGTCGTCATTGGATGACCCTCATGCACTACTCGCGCAGCTGCGAACTCAAGGTAATCCTTCGCTCTTTGCGGTGGCATACCAGCAAGTGTGTCCAGAAACTCTTTTGTGATTTTGTGTTCGTTGAGCTGACCTTGAGAGATACAAACTTCAAGCTGATACCGGACTTCGAAGGGGAGGTAAACAACTGGATCTTCGTAGTAAAGGCTTAGTGCCTGGCTTGCATTGCGCCCATGAGCAGAAGCATCATGATCCAAGTATTTCCACATATCTGCCTGTTCTCCGCGAGTGACTTGGAAGTCATTCCGGACTCTAGTGGTAATGTTGAAATCGTGAAGTGCGACGACCAGTTGGCGATTGAGATTCTTGGCCTCTTCCGTTTTGTCATCGAGGACAAGTCGAAGAGTGGTCCAGCGGCCAATATCGACAAATTCAGAACCTTTGTAGTCGTTATTCAAGGCGATAGGGAAGTTCATAGTGAGGCCGACTTCTTCGACAATGTCTGTAGCGCGGTTCCAAGTCTCCATAGAGCTCCAAGCGTTGACATTGTTGGCGAACGTAGAGCGTACGTTAGATGTCTTCCAATAGTACTGAGGAGGCCGCTCGAGGGGAATCACAAGAGCACAGCAATCGCTTTCAGTTGTCGTCTGGTAGAGATACTTCATCGCAGAAAAGTCGATGGCAACTTTGTGATGCCTAATAGCCTTCACTCCTCCTGAGACAATCATTCTGGGAAAGAATATTGTCAGCTTTTGATGCTTGAGACTTAGTTCAAGCTTGAGTTGCTGTTCATCGCCTGCTCCATTTAGTGACTTCAGGACCTTCATCGAATTCTCTTCCAGCATAGTCCCAAACTCAAGAGCTGTTGGGTTCAAAGTCGTTTTGATAGGATGCTGCCGGTCTTTGCATACCGGACTCCTAATGAAACATTCTGGATTCTGCCTGCCTAGATTGACATGAAGCTCAATATACTCAGACCCTCGTTCCGGGTCAGGGTGTGGAACAAGGCAGGCACCAGTACTCCAGAAGTCTTTTTTAGGAGGTGGCTCAAACCTGATTTTGCCGTTGCTGCGCGCAGGGTCCTCTGGTGACTCGTTGATATCCATGTATGCGATTTCACCTTGACTAGAGAACCAAGACCAGAGATTGGAAATCGTGACTGATGCAGGCATCTTGATGTGAACGGTGAGCTCAGGCCATGATAACCATGTTGGCCGAAGCTCAGAAGCAATGTTGTTGGATGCTGGACGGTTCCTGTTGTTTCTCGGGTTCTCCCGATCTCCGCCCTTTGGGCCATGATTTTGTTTCGGGTTGCCTCGCGACCCTTTCAAAGTTTCGTGTGGGGGACCTTGTGTGTTCATGGTCGGTTCGGGCCCTGCATAAAATCTAGGGCGTTGTTAACTCGGGTAATCTGAAAAGGGGGGAAGCATCAGAATGAAATTGTTATCTGACGCGAAAGATATACTCACCAGTCCTTGATCATTCGCTGCCAATACTCCAGCTTAGGGTGTGATAGTGCGGAAGTAGAGGATTCAATAAGAGGGAATGTCAGGAGATGAAAGATATTCGGTCTGCTGTTGCAGTGATTCATGAAGGGGCTTGGGTGCATGCAAGAGTTTTGTTTTGTAGAACTGTGCAAAAGATATTCGAAGTGGCAGTCACTAGAAATTTCTTTGCGCCTTCCTTTGGTGCGCCAGCTGAGTTGACGACCTAGGTAGGTAGGCATCTACCTACCTCTAGGCACCTAGAAGATGACGGAGAGCAATCGCCGTCTGCAGCTTTCCGTTGATGTTTATTGTTTGGCTTGACAGTGCATAGGTACAACACCTACTAATGCAACAACTGGACTACCTAGGTACCTGGGTAGTCTAGTAGATACCTGGAGACCACAAATATTCTGACAAGTACAAAGAACCTTTCTATGAAATACCTAGATCTATATTCTGAAGCAATCAGTTGCGTCTGGGTCCTTTCTCAGGTCTCTTCGCCTAGGGTACCTGAGCTGGGATTGCCTCATTACACGGTTACACCTCCCCGTCCGAATAGGTACATAGCGGCTATGATGCCAAAAGGCACGTAGGTACCTAGGTAGGTAGTATGTTTCAATTTTCAACAAACTGACCTACTGTTTCTTCTCAACTCAAGCCAAGTCCTTCACTATACGGTTTGGTGTCACGGCCGTGTTTGCTCCAGGATACGCAGTGTTCTCCCATGGAACATCGATGATTTTCCCGGGGTTTAAAATCCACTTGGGATCGAATGCCTTTTTCACCGATGCCATGACAGCCAAAGTCTCTGGTCCAACTTCCCAGAGCAGACTCTCCTTCTTTCCCCATCCGATGGAGTGTTCTCCTGTACAGGTTCCATCCATGTCAAGCGCGCGCTTTACCATGTTTTTGACACAAGCTTCAACCTTTTGGCGCTCACCGGGTACGTTCTTATTGTACATGATACTCTCATGGAAGTTACCATCACCAACGTGGCCGAGGATACTGGCGAAGAGACCGAGCTCGTCCATCTCCCTCTTGCTGACTTCTATAATGTCAGCTAGGCGACTGAACGGAACAGCTACGTCAGTGCTCCCTGGAATGATGATTGATTAGCACCTTATACGAAAGGATGGCATTTGCTGGCATAGCAAAGCAAAGCAAAGCAATGGAAATCGACTCACAAACATCATCACCACTCTTGCGCAAAGAAAGCATAGACCAGAGCGATTCTTTCCTGGCAGACCATAGTAGCTGTTGCTCAGCAGCATCCCGAGCAAATTCAAAGTCACCGCCCTTATTGGACGCAGCAATCTTTCTCACCCTACTGATGTTATCTTTCACTCCCTCTTTAGTTCCCGAGAATTTAAAGAAAAGAGTAGGCGATTCTTTCCATACTCGAGGTTTTGTGGCACCACCAAGGTTGATGACTCTCATCTGGACTTCATCCATGATCTCCATGGCCGCAACAGGAATTCCCGTCTGCATAACTCCGGCTGCGGCGGCTGCAGCGTCTCGGATGGTGGGAAATGTGACAACAGCAACCGAATACTGCTCCGGTATGACTGCTAGCTTCAAGGTGGCTATAGTCGTCAGCTATAGTCGAACTTCGGTTTTGTGGAAGCATCATCGTGTATCGTACCTTCTGTGATGATTCCCAGAGTACCTTCGGAGCCAACAAATAAACTGTTCAAGTTATAACCAGCTGATGACTTGCGTGGTCTCCTCCTTGTCTTGATAATACGCCCGTCAGAGAGGACGACAGTCAAGTTGATGACCCAGTCCTTCATCGTGCCATACCTAACAGCGTTTGTGCCAGAACAGTTCGTTCCTATCATACCTCCTATCTTTGCGGATGGGCCTTGAATTCTTTCGTCAGTTGTCAAATATGCTGAGGTCTACGCAGGGCTCGCCACATACCAGGGTCCACGGGAAAGAATAATCCACTGTCCATCTGTAAGAGTTTGGCGTTTAGGTCCTGCCAGCCAATACTGGGTTGCACGACAATATCCATGTCACCCTTATTGAACTGGATGATTTGATCCATGTATGCAAAGTCCACACTAACTCCTCCATACGGGGCAGAGAAATTTCCTTCCAAGCTTGACCCTCCAGAATAAGGGATGATGGGAACGCGATGCTCATGGCAGATCCGGGCTATCACAGATACTTGTTCTGTTGTCCTAGGGTATGCCACAGCTACGGGTAAGGTGTCGGGATTGACCGTAGACCACTCAGAGTATCCATGCGCCAGCAAATCCTCTGGGTCTGTTGAGATGAACCCTTCTACGCCCACCTCTTCCTCAATCCGCCGAATAGCCTAGTTTCGCGGTTAGCTCATTGCCATCTTGGTGTTCCTGGGTCAATTTGCCTTCTCCATCTCAGATACATTAGCATACTGAGGCTCAGATGGCTTACTCCAGGAGGAGTCAACACTACCATGCAAGGTAGCAAGTCCCCATCCAAGGACTCCTGCTCCGAGTGCAACTGCAAGGACCTTGGATTGAGACCATCCCGAAGCCTGGTTTGATTCATTCTGGGTAACGCTCTTTGCCTCCAGGGCACAAACACGAGGAGTGAGCCGAAGGCCTCGTCGCCCATTCACCCTATGAGCTTGACGGCTCAGCAGAGCTCTAGTGGTGGTTCTGCTGGCAAACATTGGATGGCGTTCAAGTCGTAGACAGCTTTATTGTAAACAGCCCGGGCCCCCAATCGGAGGTATGTGGAACCAATGTCAATGTTACCCGAGCTCAAACTCTACCCTTTTTCTAGATGGTAAACTCCGATGCGTCAATGTTTTCGTCAACCCTTGCGAGCAGTGATGTTTGCCGAACCTAAGCGACTCTGTACCGAAATGCCGAGAGCAAAATGTGAGATGGAATGAGCAGGACAACCAGAATCCTTCGTCCCAAGTAACAAAGTGTGGGAGATAACCACCAAGAGAAAGCCGGAACCGGAGACGACATCGATGGGGCTGGCTCTCACTTATAAGGACCTAGTCTCAATAAGCATCGTGGGGCAACCAGTAAGTGAATCTTAGCTCAAAGGGTCCTCTTCTACTACGTGGTAAGCGTTAGCTTCGCTGATGCAATCCCGATGACCCCATTGCCGTGCCGAAGAGAGTAGAGAAATGACTCTCCGACGCTGATGAACGCTTGCACAAGCAAAGCAAGTAACAGACTAGGTAGTTAGGCAGCATGTCTATCCATCATGAACCTGACTAGTTTGGTCATGTAGCGGGTCGAGTGCTACAAAGGGTGACTGGGCACACGATCCATCATCATTCATAGGCGTACCCAGGTGTTGTGCGTGTACGCACTTGCCGTCGTACCTATGTATGTACCTACTCGAGGAGGAGAATACGGCATACCTTAATCGCTGAGCCTCAACCATCGAGTTGGACTGAATGGCATTGCTACCCACGCATTAGACTTGAATAACGCTCAGATGCACATCGCAGGAACAACATGCATGAGACTTGCATTGTCAAATCGCAGATCCGAGAAGCCCAGCCATCATTCAGCACTGCATAGGTAGCATAGCCGATGAGAATCTGACGGACAATGCAGTGGGTGTAGTTCTCATTAGTCATGCATTTCCGATCCTGTGAGTAATTACGACTCGGTGTCCTAGAACGACATGGGTTTTCCCCGCTCCCCAAACTGTCCGGCTTGCCGAACCAGCAGTTTTACAAAATAAATCGATTCGATTTCAAAGTGTGGGAGGAGGGTGTGGAGAGAAGCGTGGAGGGGAGAGGAAAAGAGCCCATTTGGTTATACCTACCTGGTATACATAGGTGTTTGGAAGCTCAGCGGATCAAGCAGCTAGCTCAATGGAGAAGTCAGGATACGGTCTGAATACTAAAGGTGGGAGAGTTGACCTGATTCTGTCATTTCTCATCATAGCAATCACCTATGCTCCTGATGAGCGTGGGGTGAGCAAGGAATACGAATGGGACTTCGCCCACGTCCGACACACTCACAGTGCCCTACATCTTGGCCAGTGAAACAAACATATTACTACGCATACTTAACCTTACACATTCCGATCAACTGACCACTTTCATGTGTGGTATACGAGATCGTCTTGATAGTTTTGGTTCACAACACATTCGTTAGTACAGGCCTGCAAGGCGGGCCATAAGTGGTTGATAACATGAGACTTTTGCAGTCACGAAACGAGGAAAGCATCTATCTGGAATCGACACTTCGTATTGGGCTTAAATTCATCTTTTATCGTAGCCTCTAGAGGGCTGGCTATCTCCAGGGTAGTTAAAGCCGCAAAGCAAACGTCAAATCCGAGACTCCAGACCACATGCCATTTTTTACCATTCCTATCGCAAATCCACAATTTAGTGAGAGATGGCGTAAGCACGTCGGCGGTCACGCTCCTCAGCGATGGTGAGCTTGACACCCTTGCCCTTGGGCAGAGAGATCCAGGGCTTGTCCTGGCCAATGATGAAAACGTTGCTCTCACGGGTGGCGAAGCTGTTGTCAATGGCATCCTTGACGTGGACGATGTTGAAACCACCGTCGTGGCGCTCACGGTGAGTGATGACACCAACACGACCCATGTTACGACCACCAGTAACCATGACGACGGCGCCGGTGTCGAACTTGATGAAATCGGTGATCTTGCCGGTAGCGAGGTCAATCTTGACAGTGTCGTTGACCTTGATCAGAGGGTCAGGGTAGCGGATGCTAGACAATTATGGTTAGCAAAGATTTGGGAGGGTACATACAACCGTCAAATAAAGCTCATGTCTTGTCGGGTGACTTGAATCGACCAAAGCTTGATCCAACGGCTGAATGATGTCTGACAGAACTCACGTTCGTGCATCGTGCGTGACCAAGAATGGGATTCCACCGCGACCAAGCTGGACACGCTTGACCTTGCCCAGCTTGTACTCGGCCTCCTCAGCCTGGATTCGGTGGACAGTGAATCGACCCTTGGTGTCGTAGACAAGACGGAAGTTCTCGCCAGTCTTCTCGATGGTGATGACGTCCATGAAGCCAGAGGGGTAGGTGGAATCGGTGCGGACCTTGCCATCGACCTTGACAAGTCGCTGCATCAGGATGGCCTTGGTCTCGCGGTAGTTGAGAGCATACTTGAGTCGGTTTCGGATGAAGACGATCAGGGGCATGCAGTCGCGGAGCTTGTGAGGACCGGCAGAGGGCTTGGGAGCGTAGGTGCCGGACAGCTTGTCAAGCAGCCAGTGCGAGGGGGCGCTGAGGCGCTTCTGGTGCTTCTTGCTATTTAAACGGTCAGATGCTGAGTCTCCAACAGCGGGACGGCGGGAGAGAAGCCCAAATCATATTTCGCTTTTGCAATCGCTGCGATGATCGTTCTTCCTGCTGTTATACTCACATTCCGCGGGCCATGGTATCGGTTGGCTGGTTTGTCGGCGGTGATGAGGAGGATGGACGAGGGACCTACTTCACAAGGAACAAATCTCGAGAATAGGATTGACCACACTTTTTTTCGCTTGGGGGTTCGTGCCCTAGGTGAAATTTCGAGTTAAAGTGGGTCCCATTTTTGAGTCATGTGACCCACTTCAGAACTCAATGTGCCTGAGACGGGCAGTACTACTGCATGGCCTCTACCCATAGTAGTAGTATCTTTAGGTATGCCTTCCACTTTTCAATAAAGCCTCAATCTTTGCATTTGTATCCCGAGCTGCTTTGGCTCAGTCTTATTGATACTGGCCTGGCGTGCTCAAAAAGCAACCCGTCTCTGATGTTGTGTTGATGTATTGTAGAATTTGCTATCAGACAACATTTTCTTAGCCAGTGAGGAACCCAAATCAGTAGTCCTCCAAGCACCATGTGATACCTCGAGCCACATAAAGGAACGACACTCAGCGCGTGCTTTGTGTCCTTGTCCAGAGCCGTTTGTATCTTGCAATCTATGTACGCCTGATGCCAATGCCATTGAAACAATTTCCCCAACTCCTGTCCTATCAGGACCCTCATAATCTCTTGACATAACGACATGTTCATCGTATAACACCCGTACTTCCGTACCCGGCTCGGCTCTGACACTACCTCTTTCTCGAGTGATGTGTCTCATCCTTGACGTGCCTCTTTTGTGGAGCATTACAATGTGGAGAAAGACTGGCAACACCATCAACCCCGAAGCGTGAACTCGCTGGTAAGAGCTTGGCATCGTCAAGCAGCAGACGCGAGATATCCATTTCACCGCCCATAAAAGGTACAGGACCCTCGCTAAAATCGAATGCTTGTGCTGTTCCCAGGCTTTCACTGGCATCTATCCTTTGGTGGACCGGCCATTGAGGGAGATCCTCGCGTGCTGCTGATGTGTTCATCTGTGGTTCCAGTGTCTTGCCCTTGGATACCTTGAACGAGTTCTCGATGGAAATGCTTACATATGGCTCCATGAGAGCATTTCCTCGTCCCGTCTCTTTGGTTTGGAAGGTACCTTTCTCTATGCGTTGATAAACATCTGCATACTTATTACGCACCCGGTCTCTCAGATCTGTCGGCTGTCGACTGGAAAGATGGAAGCGTGGGTCCCGTTGAATCTTGGTCCACGCGGGGCCATGGATGTTCAAACCTTCGAGGATTTCCATGTCATCCTGTTTAGTAAAAGGTCGTCGTTCGCGACGGCGAGATTTCTTAAAAGGCCCGTGTATTCCAAGCTCCACAAGATCCTCCATCTTCTTGCGATGCGCGCGGCTTTTCTTCTTTTGGGGGGATGTATCAATATCTTGCTGTGAAGTTGAGGCGCCGTCCTTTGCTAATGCGGCATCTTCATCTATCAATATCTTTTCCAAGTGAACGTCTGGTTTACCCTGGTGCAGCGTCTCTCGACCAGGCCATTGTGGCAATTCCGCATTGAGCGCCCTGTTGGATTTGCGAAGCTCGTCGGGACAACAGGTTCTGAATCGATCTTTGAGGTCTCCAGCTGTACGGCCGTTGAACGTAAATTCGGTATCCTCGAGAATACTTGTCCATTTTCCTACCCCATGTCGATTGACACCTAACAGGAGATGATTTGTCTCTTCCTCTGACCATTTCCTTCTTGGCTTAGCAGTCCGCTTCCGTGCCTTGTTAGCATTGAAATCTGACTCGGTTTCTTGAGACGGCTGTGTAAAATCCGGTAGTATCTCTGGTAGTATTTCCGGCAGCACCTTCATCTGAGAACCATCATTATTATCGAATGATTCAGATGAAATTGGTGGGAACAAAGCAGCATGTGGCGGAGGTTCGTGAAGTCCATTAATGATCGGTGGCATGACCGGCGCTTGCTGGGTGGCTTTCTGTTTTTTGAGAGGTTGCGGAAGCTGTACGAAATCATCCTTGACATGAAGGGCGCGGTGTCGTTTCTTGGTCGAGGTGTCGTCAGGAGCCTCATGGTCATCATCTAGGATTCGGACTATCGAACTGGTAGATTCTGCAACTTCCAAATCGCCCGTAGCTACACGAAACGGAAATGCACCGGACGCTGACACGAATTTGCCATCTTGGCCCGCTCCTTCTTTGCGATGATCAAAAGCAGCATCATCGGTAGAAATTTGTATTGAGCCACCAGCGCTAACAGACTGTGTATCGGGTCCCGCTCTATCGCCGCGGTGGTTGGTATCAAGCGGCTCAAGTGGCGGCAAAGATCGATCCGTATTCGTAGTAAAGGAGAGAGAATGAAGCGGAGGAAGATCAGCATGATTGTTCTGCGGCTTCGTCGGCTCGTTGAGCAGATGGATCAAGCGCGGCTCGATTGTGGCCATCGTGGGCTCCCGAATATCGGTTGGCACATTGAATATAAACTGACAGCAGCAGTGAAGGATACACACTGAAAATGATGGCGGGGCGAAGAGGAGGTTATGCAGTTGCCGTTGGCAAGAGATAGAGCTTTAGAGCATCATGTTGATTTAGTAGGTAGGTAGGTATGGACGGGGACTGTTTACAAAGAGTCGAGGTCGCAAATGCCTTGGTATGGTCTCACTTGGACAGTCCACACCTCTCTTGCAGTCAGTTGCAGTTACAATAGCACGTGAAACCGCCACATATTGAAGCTTGTCATTGGCAGGAGGGGGGTCCATTACTTTCCGCACCTAGGTTACCTGGTATACCTACTGTCCCTGCTAATCTGGGGTACTGCAACTTAGGTAGGTAGGTACTGTACCGTTGAGCAACCCCAATAGGTATTACCGGTGTTTTCCGGCCATTCTTCAACAAAAAAATGAACGGTGGGCTCCATCACATCAGTACCTTTCACATGCCAAAAAGTAAAGGGGAAGGAAAATAGTTGCTCAACACTTCCAAGCACATGAAAAAAGAAAGAAAAAAAAACAAATTATCATCAACGCTTGCCGTCATCGTGACTGAATTATGAAGATTTTTATTTTATTTTATTTTATTTCAATACACATATTAGCAATATCTCATGTGCTGGAACAACATTGTGGACGTTGGTATCCTAGATATATGGAGATCTATGAGCGCTTTTATTTTATTCTCCCCCCTTTTAATACACGGCATCACGATCATGCAAGAGATCGGACGGCTTTATGTTATGTTTTCAGAGCTTTCAACCCTTGTAGGGGCTAGGGCCCACCATCAATTCGGGCTTGACCAAGGTATCAAACTCCTCCTCAGTCAATGCCTTCAGCTCGAGGGCACTCTCCTTAAGGGTAAGGCCCTTCTTGTGAGCGTTCTTGGCCACCTTACTAGCCATGTCGTATCCAATCTTAGGGTTGAGGCAGGTAACAAGCATAAGACTATAAAATTGATCAGTATTGGTTTTATGCTTGGTTGAAGGGAAACTTACGACTCCTTCATGATGCTAGCGATCTTTTCTTCGTTAGCATTGAGGCCGGCAACCAGGTTCTTCTCGAACGAACGCATGCCATCGGTCAGGAGACGGGAACTGTGGAGCAGGTTACGGATGACCAGAGGCTTGTAGACATTGAGCTCAAACTGGCCGTTCATGCCTCCGATAGTGGTGGCAACGTGGTTACCCATAACCTGGGCGCACACCATAGTCAAGGCCTCGCACTGAGTGGGGTTGACCTTGCCGGGCATAATGCTGCTACCAGGCTCATTCTCAGGCAGGTTCAGCTCACCAAGACCACAACGAGGACCGCTACCAAGGTATCGGATGTCTTGAGCGATCTTGGTAAGAGAAGCAGCCAGTGTGTTGAGGGAGCCATGAGCCTGGACAATGGCGTCGTGAGCAGCGAGGGCTTCGAACTTGTTGGGAGCAGTCTTGAACTCGGTGCCAGTCATCTTGGTGACTTCTTCAGCAATGGCCTCAGCGAAGCCCTGGAAAGTGTTGATGCCAGTACCGACGGCGGTACCTCCCTGAGCGAGGAGTCGCAGGTCGGGCAGCGAGCTCTCGACACGCTTAATGCCAAAGTCAAGCTGAGCAACATAGCCTGAGAACTCCTGAGCGAGAGTGAGAGGAGTGGCGTCCTGAAGGTGAGTGCGACCGATCTTGATGATCTTCTTAGCCTCAAACTCGTCAACCTTCTTCTGGATAGCATCGCGTAGACTGCGAAGAGCAGGGAGGAGCTCGCTCTCGATGTCGAGGACAGCAGCAATATGCATAACAGTAGGGAAGGTGTCGTTGGATGAAGCGCTGCGGTTGACGTGGTCATTGGGGTGGACGGGCTTCTTGCTGCCCATGGTACCACCAAGAATCTCAATGGCGCGGTTGGAGATAACTTCGTTAGCGTTCATGTTTGACTGAGTACCGGAGCCGGTCTGCCAAACGACGAGAGGGAAATGATCAAGAAGCTTGCCATCGGCAACCTCCTGCGCAGCCTGCTGGATAGCAGCGCCGATCTTGGGGTCTGCGAGATGCGGTCGTTAGCCACTTATATGTTGATCTAAAACTCTCAAGAGCCCATCCACACGGATGATCCAGTAACTCTAGCTAAGATGGTTTTACAGCTTAGGCAGGAATGCATATGTAGGTATGGCTTACTGCCATGTTCACAGCCCGCACTGGCATAATCCGGAAGAAGGAAGCATGTATTCGGGTTGCAACTCACCAAGGCCGTATTGCATGTTGACAGTAGCAGCAGCACCCTTCAGAATACCGAACGCCTTCACGATGGGCGGGGGCATGCGGTCCTGAGGCTGGTTGATACGGAAGTTCTCAAGAGATCGCTCCGTCTGGGCTCCCCAGTATCGGTCGGCGGGGACCTGGATCTCGCCAAAGGCATCGCTCTCTGTTCGTGTTTGGGACATTCTGACTGAAGTGCTGTGAATAGCTCGGGAGAGTCGAAGACCAGCGACTGACGACTTGCTCTGGAGTCGCAGCTGCGGGGCAAGCAAGCATGTGGGCGCTGCTGCTTGGGAGACCCGAGGCAGAGCTGACTTGACAAGACCCGAAGCGGCAGCGCGTCCCGTGACGGTTCGAAGCATGATGGGCAGTTGGCTGGTTGGCGACCAATTGGATCGTCTTGGTTCGATAGAGCTTGTAGGATGGTTGTTCGGGCGCAGGATGCCGGAGACGTCGCACAATTGCACCAAGATTTGAATAGTCGGAGAGAAGGCCAACTATTTGTCCCCGCGCCTTCGGCTGTTGGGTTTTAACGGCTCAGCTTTAGCTTGGACTCTGGAAACACAGATCAAACAGGAAAAAAAAGCTCAAACACTGGCCGGTTATTCGCCGGACATCCTTGACCGGACAACGATACTGGCCATGCTCCGGTCCATCCCGACCAATGCCGGAATTCGATGTCGGTCAGTAAAGCTCCTTCCTATTGGTAGACCATCCACTCGGCCGAAGCTTCTTTCTGGGGATGCCGAAGATTCACTTATCAGATCCGTTCTAACCTGACTTCAACTTCACTTCATTTGTTGCTTGGCTACCTAGGTAATACGACAAACATCCAATCATGGCGTCTTCCCTTCCAACCTTTCCACGTATAGTGTTTACAATCATTGAGCCAATTTCGCTGTAAGGAGCTACAACTTTATAGGGCCCTATGCCTTGAATGTCTTACAATTCACTTACACACAACAGAGTCGTTGGTTTTGTTGGTGCCGTCATTGACCCAGCTTGGTTCATCAATGAGCAAGTACCTCAAAGCAAAGAGTTCGGTGCTTCTGGAAACAGCATCATAGTGACATGGCAGTTAGGGAACCTTTATTTATTGGTGGGGTTTCTTGGTATCGCGATCCTGTCAACGACCAATGAAACCAAGGTCGTCCGGGCATATCTCATTGCTTTGTGGCTTGGAGATGTCGGCCATATTGGTTTTAGTTCTTATGGGATAGGGTGGGATATGCTGATGAGTCTTCCCAAATGGAACGCCACGACTTGGGGAAATATTGCAATGACGGTAGGCCACAGGAACAAATTTCGTGCTGCAGGCAGGTTCGATTGTTTACTAAAACTTTTTCAGTTATTTCTCTTCTTCACACGAACAGCCTATCTTACGGGGCTCTTTGGCAAGGACATTGTGACGCCTTTTGCGCCTAAAAAGGATATATAGTACCTCAGTACCTGTTTCTTTTTATAATTGGTAGTGCTGTACATGTGCCATAGTATAATATAATAACATAACAACTCCATTAATTAGTTTGCGCGTTGTTGGAAGAAAAGGATGCTGCTATGTAATCTGTGATGTTCTCTATATTACTGCAGTACGCAGTGGCTTTATTAAAGTATAGTACAGATCCATTACATTAGTATAGGTACTGTCTAGTAGGTATTTCTACCTGTATACTAGTTGCGGGCCGTTGAAGTCGCTAACTCACCTCGAAATCCATGACAATGTCCAAACACCAAACTCAGAGCCTTGATTCTTGGTATCGGGTTAGGGTTAGGGTTAGCGCTTATTGGCCAGTTGCAGATTCAACTACAAACAACGCGTCACGTCGCGAGGTTCTAGGAAGTAGCCCAGACATACCCACCTATATTTGTGAAGACAAAACATCAACACCCACAGCACCGACCTGTTGAAAACACGACTTCTGCATCTCAGCGTTAGGGAGATAATATGCGTAGCACTCGAAGTAACGACCCAGCGCCGGCCGCAAGAACAACACGTGAGGACCATGTTTCCCAGACAAAACCACCGACATCAATCAAGCAAAATAGAGTATTGCAGACAGATCCAGTCGCCCGTCGTAACGCACCACTTTGGGCTCGAAGAGACTCCAGTATTGCAACCAACCCAGTGAGGCCTGATGATGAAACCGAGTTTTTCGAGGATGAGGACGACAAGAGCCAGCATGAAGAGTCTGACTATGCTCCGGATTTTGATCCTGAGACTCTGAAGAACCTGAAGATCTTGGAGCAAAGTGTTCCGGACTTGGCCAGGGCCGCCGATAGTTTGTACACGTACTTGCAGCAAGAATCACCCGGCGATGAAGTTTTTCAAGGGTGTCTGGACATGAAGAGACGCGCTTTCTACAATTTACGGAACGACTTCAAATCGCTTGGACAACCGTGCGAAGGCGGCTTTGTTGATTTTGCAAGCTTCATAGCGGTAGGCTCTACGCAACAGCAAAAGCCTCTCGTCGCTCAGATCGCTCGCGTCAATACGGTTATAGCTTACGACGAGATCCATGATGTTGAGGATGGCGAAGCAACGGAAATCTTCACCTTTCTCGAAACGTTCAACCAGACTTTCCCTGATTATTTTATTCTCGATCCCGACATGTTTCAGCATCCGGAAGTCATTTTGGATCTGCGAACATGGTTGGTCTTCGAGGCCATGTCACGCACTGAAGTCGACAGCAATACGAATGAACTCCTTGTCGAGTTCTTCTGCGATCCTCGGAAAATAGAGGAACTCGACAGTTATGAGGACCGGAAGAACTATCCGATGCTTCTAGCAGGACAATACTTTCGCGAACTTGGCGCCAGTCACGATGTTAACACTGATGAGCTCTGCTCAACGCGTATAATGGAAATTGGTCACGCCATCAAAAAGAGAGGGAAAGGCAGGGCAATCGCGCAGCTGACAAAGAAATATCCCCTTCAAAAGCTACTCATCAACCTTCGTGCCGCTCTCGACGCAATGCACAAAGTCTTGACTTACGAAGAAAGCGTGAGAGCTGGCACTCAGCCACCTTACCCTGATCAACAGATTATAGTCGAAAGCCAGAGTGATGTCTTTGGTTCCGAGTCCCAATCTATTATTCGCGCAGAAACCGAGGAAGTAGAGTAAGTTGCCATACTCCCAGACGGAGTCAATAACTAACTTAATACCAGGCCCAGTCTCTTTGTGAATAAAAGATCACTTCTCGCTCTAGAACGTGGCATCCGAGAAAGCAGTACCCTCTCTCCTTCCAATGAACAACTTGTCGAAGCTCGGTCAAGCGTTCCTCGCGACTATCATGAGGATTCGAACGCCAACCTTATGCGCAGCTCGTTCCCTCCTGCAAGTTCTTTGAAGTTGGTCTATGAAGGCGGCAAGGATCAGCATCGAGGACGCAAACGACCGCGAGATCTAACTGTAGAAGACGATGACGATGATGCTTTTGAAACTGATGACCGCCGCGTAGATCCAGCGAAACGCGACGATTTGAGACGGAAAATGCCACCACCACCCAGGCCAGAACCAATCTCTCGACCTCCCCCAAGACGTGTCCCCGTTCCTACATCTCCAAAGCCTGTGCCTCCTACCATCGTAAGGGAACCTCTTCAGGAATCGACTCTGCAAGCGGTTGAGCGACCGTCATCCTCCTCCATAGGCCATTTTGAAGCCCTTAAGATAGCAGCATCACAAAGGAGGAGAGAGGCACTTATGGCAGATCCGGAACGACAGGTTTCAAGACAGCGCGTTCCGTGGAGTGACAACGACTCTCTGTTACTCATTGAATGCATTAAAGAATGGGGTGTCCGCTGGTCAACGATTCAATCCCAGGGCCAACATCTTTTTGAGCATTCCCGAAATCAACAGGCCTACCGTGACAGAGCACGCAACATCAAGACTGAGCTTCTCATTCTGGACAGGGTCCTACCCCCAAACTTTAATGACGTGGCTTTGGGGAATAAGGAAATCGTCAAGATCCAGTCTATTGGCAAGAACCCTTATCGAAAGGAGGAGGATATCGATGCAGATGGCAACCCTGTAAACACTGAGCTTAGGTGAATCACACCATCATGCCACTTTCGTAATATACAGGAAAGAACTGGACTTTTGAAGTAAGTTCGCAAGTCTACTGTTGTACTCCTGTGGCCTTTACTTTAGAAAAAAAAAACATTAAAGAGAGATACATACTGGGAATCTCTGGGTGTTTGTTTAGGGGTAAATCATGTTACAGTGTATTTCTAGGAAAAATAACTAAATAAAAACAACGTCCTCGTACAGTTATAAACCTAGTGTCGCAAACACATATTCTTAATACATTTCCACAACCTTTTTCCGACTCTGCAGTCTAGAAAAGCCATTGTGTTTCAAGTCATAGTAGGTGGTGTAGTCGGTTACTCTCAGGTCCTCTCAGCCTGCGAGCGAACGCAATGAGCATTTTCCGAACTGCGAGTTCAAGAATGAGTGCACGAGATATGGCAGAATAACCATTAAGAATGAGGGCTCGAAGATGTATTCTTATTTCAGATCACTGACACGAATGTCGCCGTTCAAGAATTCCTTCTTATTGGTGCAGGGGGAAAAGTAAAGGAAAAGTCATAAGCAAATGATTGAAGTTCTGACTTTGGTCGTCCGTTGGTCGAATAGTCAAGAGGCGTATAATTGGGAGGGTGTCGTGTCTCACAAAAAGGGGTATCAGCCATAAAAGCGAGTTACCGCAATGCCTATGTTCATAGAACAATGCTGCTCTTCGCGAGTTTAGAAAAGAATTCATGGTAACAAGGGGTATGTTGCAGATTATCTGGGAATTTGCAAAGCGAGCAGGTAGTGCCCGCATGATGAGAAACGATGATCGCAGGTAGGCGTGTTGTGTCCATGTCCCATCAAGCAGAGACATATTTTTCACTGGGGTATGTCTTGAAAGAAAACAAGACAGCGTGCGTCCTGGCTAAGAAGGCAAGAGTCAAGCAATGCGGTCTTCCACCAATGTTTATCGATGGCGGTAGGGAATGTCCTTCTGCTTGAGGCGGTTTGTTCTCCATCCCTCATACCACTGCTCCCGACTAGCTTCGCGAAGCTCAGCACGCCATTCGCTAAAGACGGCCTCTTTAAGTCGCTGAAAGTCACAATGTTCTTCGTTGTAGGGATCGGCGAAACCCCACGGGAACTGTCGACCAACGACATCAGGCTCATACAGATCAGGGCTGATGATAGAAAGTGGCAAGAAAGGGATTTCTTCTTCCTTCTCTTTAGCCTCCTCCTGTACTCTGTGTCGACGAATGGAGCTGGTGGACAGTCTCTTGGAGCTTGGTGAAGCTGCTGGGCTTTCTCGCTGACCTTGTAGAGGGAGATCTTGGCTCTCGGGTGTTTGCGCACCATCGCGCCTGTTTTCGATGTCTTCTTCCTCTTCTTCCTCGGTGATTTTCTCGGAGGAAAAACTGCTACCATCTTCATCATCGAGGCCAAGTGCCTCCAGGGGATCCAGGCCAGACTTCTTAATACTATCCCAAACACTTCGCTTGAGGACATTCATATGTTTGGTGGTGATTGTGTCCGCCTTAGCAATAACGGGAATAACCGTTGTCTTCCCCTGAAGAGTGCGTAGAACTTGCAAGTCCAGGTCTTCGTCCAGACTGCCGGATACACGAGCGCCGAGGTGGCCGTTGTATTGGCCGTTAATGGCTGGGTTTCTTGCTGTTGCAATGTTACGATCGAGGCGAGAAGGGTCGAGAACAAGAAAAGTCGCATGTATATGGGTATCTTGCACACCGGGTGAGCGCACAACCTTCATCTCCTCGGCGAAAGTCTCCTCGAACTTGCTCTCGAGAAAGGCCGACATCTCCCTAAGCTGGAGGTCGACGACATTGCTCTCCAGGCCTTCCGAGTCCCAGATAGTGAGGCCGACACGCTCCCCGTCAATCTCAGTCTCGAGGTAGTGAGGAATGAAGTTTCCAGAAGGAATGTTGCGGCTCTGGGGTACCTCATCGTCACTCTTCTTAGCCCGCTTCTTGGGCGGAAGAGCGAGTGCTGTTTTGAGAAATTCAAGGAAAGATGTTTTGCCAGAGTTACGGGTACCAATGACAAGAATACTGACTATCGTGTTAGTGGATGATAACATTGCAGGCTGACCATAGACATAGAAACTTACTTCATAGGTGTTGGGTCTTTTCTTCTGCGAACGCGACGAGGATTATTGACCGTGCTGATAGCACTACTGGCATAGCTGTAACGGCCACGGTTCGTCATACTCTCGGTTCTGGCATATGGATCAAATCCACCATTGGGCAACGGCGGAACAGGAGGGCTGGCATTCGCAGCAATGCCATAGCCTCGTGCATGTTCAGCTGAGGGCCGGTATGAGTATTCCGCCGATCGAGGAACATTGGCTGGCGATTCGGGGCGCAATTCGGGGCCAAAAGAATTGGAAAGCTGTTCGGAATGGTTGGCGAATTCTGGCAGTTTGGGAGCGATACGAGTAGAGGCCTGGCGCTGGCGTTCAAGCTCGGCTTCTCTAAGGGCCTGCGCCTTACGGCCGCCTTTGCCTAGATCACCACTTTTACTGCGTCGAAGCAACATGCCGAAACTGGTACGGCGAGGCTGCTCGTTGTTCATCCTCTGGGGAGAAGATCATGAAAAGGAAGAGTCGCAATCAGGAGATGACAACCAGGAGGGTATGAACGGACGGCGCGAATGAGGTGCGGAGCACGTGGAAGCGGCGGGGGACTAAGACGGAAGGATGGGGCAACTACCAAATGGATGACTGCAAGTGAAGTCGAGAACAAATGGAAGAAGCTTGGGGGTGGATGAGCGAGAACGATCGAGAAAGTGGGAGGGTGGGCGTACGATTGTCAGCGTTGTTCGATAGTTCGAGTACCAAAGCGTTTTTGGCAGCTAGGACAGTTGCAGGTAGGTAATTTGGAAGACAATGAAACAGAGCCCTGTTCGTCTGAACGAGTTTCTGTCAGCGACAGATGATTCAAAGAATTGGGGGAGCAGTAATTAGGTACGTGTACAGACCAGTGCGTAGTAGGTACCTTACGTAGAACAGGATGAAGCGCAATCATAAGAATCAACACTCAAAGCGGTTGGCCTCGTGCACACCTTGTGTGGAGAGCCGCCCAGTGTCGGTAGTGGATGTTTGAGATCGGTGGAGAGTCGGGCGTCAGTCGAGGCGTCCGTTTAGAGTAGCTTCTAATTTGCAAAAGGAGGAATGAGTCGTGCTGGGTTTGCCTGGCTTGGCCCTGGCCTGTTTTATTTGCTTGAGATCCAAGGAACAGGATTGATGCGTGTCTGCAATGGATAACGGGCAAGAATCAGAAATGAGAGACACTTTCCAGGGAATTAAGGTCGTTTCGAGTGGGAAGGGGTATTTGATTGGCTACGAGTAAAGTGGTGGAAGGACGAAAGCGGCACTGATGGGAGTTGAGATTAAGACCTAGCATGGATGAGTGAACAAGCATTGGCCGACTTTTAAGGTACAACCTCAGTAATGGATGTCATCAAGAGGCAGCAACGGACCATATACGAAAAAAAAAAAGAAGAAGAAAAAAAAAGAGGAAGAAGAAGGAGGAGAAGAAAGTGCTTTGACTCTGGGGAATAAACAGGCGGCCATGTCTCTGCTTACTGAGCGGGACCTAATTATCAAAGAAATGAAGTTTGAGTGTAGGTAGGATAAGTATCCATACAGCCAACCATCCGGCGTGGAGGTGATATCCAGTGCGAAACATTTTCCATATTCCATCAAAACAATTGCGTCTGGATCCGTATGCTTGTAGTTGTTTTAGGTTTCATTACCGCGAGGGTACAGCAGTGCCGTAACATCATGCGATAAGACCTGAGCTAAAATATTTTCCTAGCGGCAGGATTTTTTGCTTTTCGATGTTTTCAATAGATCTACGAATAACCACGCACGCATCACAATGATAGTAGCTGGAACTGGAGCTGAAGCCTTGAGTGCCCATCCAATGTCTTGCGCACTTTGATTCTTCCTGACACAGTTCCGGATGCGGACGGGACCCTTCACAATGATTCGCTAGGTGCTCCGTACCTACCTAACGTTAGATTGTTTTTCTGCAGCGCTAACGTAATGTCCGTCCAGGGTCCAAGACAATCTGACTGGGTGGGGTCAGGGGAATCAGGGGCGAGGGAAGCGAGCCCGAATCGTGAATGGATGGATAGATGGATTGGATGGAACCAGCCCGGAAACCTCGCCTCCACTATCACAGAGAAAGGGACTAACTCCGCTTATACTTATACGCTTATACTAATACATACTACCTGGTAGCCGGCGGTTAATTGCATTATGCGACAGTCGTAATTTGAGGTCAGGCTCGGCGATAAAGTCTTCTTTGGCCAGTATCCCCCCGAATTCCTATCCTATAGTACATACTTATGGCCGTTGATCAACTCCCGGAGTAATTGGATGGCGTCTCTAAATCAATATGTACAATTGGTTCAGCATGGATACAGATCAAAAGGTCCCTGAGTTTACAGTATGTGCATGTGGGCGCTGCTGCAGAATACAGTGGATGAAATGAAAGCCCAGTCATTGACAACGTGGTTTGCAAACTACTAGGTAATCTAAACAATATATATCCCCATCTATGACAGGCCACATCTGTGTGCCTATGTACCCCAAGCTACTAGACCTCAACCTATTACTACGTAGTAAAGTACCAAGGTACGAAGGTAATGAGTCTTGGGTGCTAGTCTGGTAGATGCTCGTCCACTAGCACCCAATTTTCTTTAGCCCTCCAGGGCTGTATCGAACAAATCGACCCACTGATGCAGGTACATCGCTGTCAGTTCTAAACTGCCGCGCCACCCGCTCCATTTCCCAACTCAAAGATAAATCCAATGTGCATCCACAATAGAATAACTCTCATCTTCGCCAAAGCGTCGTGGGCCTTGTAAGAATGTCAGATATATAAAAACAAGCATCCAGTTATGAGGGAAACCAAACCTGCTGAATTGTGTGCAGAATTAAAATGTAACAGTTTTTGGTTGCAAGCGTTCTGGCGCATGTACTGTAGCCGAAGAAACACAAGGTTCACTACGCTAGCTTGCTTTCAGATAGATTTCCGATATATTTGAGCTTGGCGAGCCCATTATTGACAGGATCGAAACTGGGTCTCGGTCACATGACTAGAAGATAACTTAGTACTGCTAAAAGGTCTCGGTCACACAATCAGTGCAGACTATAGCACAGAATCGCATAAGTGCATCAAATGAACGGAGCATCCATACTATGAATGTAGGGTTAGTTGGTGTTTGGGCGTTTGCCATGCTATGCATTGACTGTTTTGACTAGGGTCGATCGTTACACACATTGACCTACCGAGTTCACATTCTGCTCACCATATAATTACGTTGATCGTCAAAGCTTCGAATATGACCATAGAGTATAGTATGATAACTGCCACGCTATGGCCAGTATAAGGTCAGTTGAGGGCAGAGTTCGGGACGGATTGAAAACTGCTCCGTGCGACTTAGTTGCGAGGTCATAATGGTAACGGATAGCAGCCGCTCCGTCGCGCCTAGGCACGGGATAATAGTTACTAGCTTCTACGCTTTAGTATGTCCAACTTATAACTGGTGCCTTTTTTTTTTTGTATCACAATGTTTCAGGCTCTAACAATATTGGAAGATTAGATCTAACAGAGCTTCTATCAGCATCAAAGCGCCAGTGCATCGGAAACACGTGCTTCGTCCCTTCGTCATCTATGTCTATAAGATACAAGCTTTCGTAGAAAGGGTCTTCATCATAATAAGTGTACATCGATAGTGCCAATTCATCGAACCTGCGTGAACAAGGTTCAGCCGTCGAATACATCGTGCTGAAGCTCGATACCAAAGTCTGATGCGACGTCCTTCATTCTCTTTTCCATCTCATCCTCCATGCCTCCTCCAAGGCCTAGCCATTGGCGCAGCTTGAACATGTAGAAGGCTATATCCGATGCTGCCATGACCGTCTTGAAGATGATATGGCGCCAGCGGTTTTGAAGGCGCTGACTCAATGGCAACTGGGGGTCTTCGAAGAGACTGCGGCTTGCCCATTCACCCATCATCTTGACACGGTTGACAGGTGAGCCCAAGTACTGGTTGTTACCTTGTACAATCCTCATATTTCGACCGATAAAAATCAGCTCTTGCGGCCACTTCTCTTCATCTGCTAGCATTTCCCGAATTCCTTGCTTCATTCGCTGCTGCATCGCGTAATGTCGCTCGGCGGGTGTCTTGCCCTCAAGTCCCTTCATAATACCATTACGGGTACGATTGTCCCCGCCCTCATATGGTCGCAGCAATGTCGCGCTTGCGAAAAGGTCTGCCGCTTTTATACCCCATGCATCCGTCACCCGCGAAATCGTCTTGTTGTCGAAAGTCATAAGCGCCTTCCAGAATGTAGCGTACTCGTTTCTGAATTTGGGAGACATATACACGTACAGCCCATGGTCGATCAGTACGAGCTCTGCGCGACCGTTGGGTAGACGTCTGATAAAAATGTTACCTGGATGCGGATCACAGTGAACGACTCCCCATTTGAAAATTTGCGCAGAGAACAAATCCACCATGGTAGTCATGACTTCTCGCGGTGACAGCCCCAGTCCACCTCGGCCTCGTCGACCTCTCCATTCTTGACGCTCTGGTTTGAGATTCTCCTGGTAGGGCCTCGTACGAAGCTCGTGTCGAGCGGCTTCGAGGTCGATTTTGGGTAGTGGACTTCCAGCACCGGGTGAGCCGTTTCCATGTCCTCCGAGCCATCTGGAAGCCATTGCTTTCTTGTCCCAAAGCCTTATGCCCTCAATCCACTCAGTCACAAGAACCCGTTTTGTTGTGAATTCGGGATATACTGTGGGGATATAAACTCGTCCTTTCAAAGACTTCTCTCCGTTGACCAGTTCTCGCATCTTCTCAGAGTTTTTGGCCTCGTTGATGAAATCAGTTTCCAACTCAAGCCGCTCCGTGATGAAGGGCACCATTTTATACAACGGAAGATCAAACCATTTTGAATAGATCCACGCAACTGTTCTGTTTGGTGTCAGTAGGTGTTTATAGACTGATTTACCATGGACCGAACTTACTTGAAAGCCCACAGATCCCACGATATTTGTTTAGCAATTTCTCGCTTCTGGATCTTGACAGCAACTTCCCGTCCGTCTGCAAGTCTAGCCCAGTGAACCTGAGCAACACTTGCACTCGCCCGAGCTTTGCGCTCCATCAGTCCCATGCCCTCCTTGCCTATGAAGCTAACGCCAAATACTTCTTCGACGCTCTTTCCAAAATCCTGGCGTATCACAGCTTCAACATCAGTCCACTCGTCCTGCGGCGCATCGTCAAACATACGACTGAACATTTTTTGGAACTCGGGTGGAAGCACGGCGCTCTGCATCGCGATGGCCTGCCCGATCTTGAGGTACAGTCCTCCATTGGCACGCAACAGATTGAAAAGCCGTTCAGCATTGCGGTTATGTAAGTCCTGTACAGTTCCGCCTGTAAGAGGCTGCGGTCGAAAGTTCAGCTTGTAGTCGAAGGCCACGAGCAGACCAGTTCCAAATGTGCGCAGCGAGCGTCCAAACCCTGAAGCATATATTTGACGGTCACCAAGATATATTATACCTCCCACGGCCGATATAATCAGCAGCTTCCTAGCCCATCGTCTTCCACGTTTGTATTCTTTCGCCGGCCTAGGCGCACCGAGCTCCTCTGGTGATGGTGGTCGCATAGCCTGGAAAGGGCCACCAGACTGTACTCTCCGATGAGATGGCAATGGTGAGGATCTGAACCGGTAGCGCATGTTGGCGCGCGCCGATGGACCGAGCATGGCGTTGCGCAACATGCTGGACGTAGGTAATCAGCTATGGGAACGAAGCATGGGCGGTGCGGACAAAGCACTTGTAAGGTGAAATTCGATGGCAAGACAGTAAAGACGACGAATATCCGAGGGCGAGATGTGATGATGTTCCTTCCTGTGTCATGGATGACGTCCAGCATAAAAATTCCGGACAATTTAGCTTATCGCCGGAACGGCTCGGAGAATCAGTGGGCGATGTAATCATCTTCCACAAGTCGGGGCAGAATCGCACCGATTTCCCGACTCGGCCGTGAATTACTCATAGGCTTCTTATCAGCGCGGAGATTTATTTACCATAATAGCAATGAATCAATTGTTCTTTGAAGCAGTGTCTCCCGTCGTTCAACGTACCTATCAATTCAATTGAACTCCACTACTACGTACTCCCAGGAGATAGGTACCTAGGTACCTAGTAGGTATCAGGACGTCCATCATGTCACTGACGTCATCGAACAACGTCCTCATCACTATGGATAGAAAATGCATTTCACGATTCTTCACATCCTTTGCATACCATGGAATAGGATTCCCAAAGATCTTGGGTTGCTAAATCCAAATCAATGTCACATTTAGAGAGAAGTGTTTGATGTCAAACATACCACTGGGAGCAGTCGTCATTGTCAGACTCTTGATCGTGTTGAGAGGATATGGTTCTTTAGGGTAACTAAACTGCCATCAGAAAATCGCAGTTGGTCACATGTTCTTTTTATCCAGACAATGTCAATAGTGAATGGTATGGCAGTTAACCGTACTTAGAGAACTCTCTATCCCATTCGAGGACTGCTTAAGTCTTTATATTTTCGGTTGGCGGTGATGCTCCTAAGATCCCATGCTTACCTTTCCACAAAACCAGTTGCGAAAGAATGTTATTTGACACACAAGTACAGCTGTTGAGTTAATATAGACTGCTATTCTTGCTACATATTCTACCTTGCCATGTAAGCTTACCTACCTAGGTATCTATACAAGATTGCAGACTCTCGTAAAAAACTTCATCGTGTATCTGGAGATAATTCGAGGTTCAAGAATCATGGAATCCTCAGCGCGACTCGTCCACGTGCTTAAGGCGCCGCGTCAAATAGACGATGCCCATACGCGTACTTCTTAGAGTTAGGGACATGAAGCAATCATATCAATTAATAGACCAACGCGAGACTTGACAGTAGAGAGCCGAAACGTGGAGCTTTATGCAGTTTGTTTCATGATCGGGACGAGCTTATTGAGGATCGCCGTGCTAAAGATAGCTCCACTGCAGTCTAGGGCAGTGGAGAGCCTTGGATCAAATTGTTGGATGTTCCGTAAAGGTACCGGTCTAATTATTATCTCTCAAGAACGAACCGAATGAAAACAAAAACACAGCATGAGGTAGCTCACTCAGCGTTACCAACCGATGTCTTGGCTAACGAGTCTAGGCCCAGGAACATCGGCCCGCCGCAGATTCCTCTATTGAGAGCAAAGCGGTAGCGATCCGCAGGTCTCAAGAGGCTATGCGACATACAAGCGAGACGAGATGCTGGCTATGGCGGGACTTGTTCGCTAACCCAATAACAGACAAACTTTCATGAAACTCAATTGACTCCAGACTTGCGTAATCGACTGCTGCATATCCGTACAAAAGAGGCACAAAAGATAAAATACGGATACTTCCTTCGTGCTTGTTCTTGGATTTGCGTTGGTACCAAACATGGCAGCATGCGCCACAATGTGACCAAGTCGTCTCAGATTTAGTGATTGTTGAGGCAAGACGGAATGGAAATTTGTTAGATTTGAGGGTTGTGGAAATGGAGAAGACACAAAATGACATAGCAAGTCGAATGGTGGTCACTTGCGTGCCTAGGTACCTACCTACCTTAGTAGGTAATGGTGTATTCGGCTCGCATGAAGTCTTCTCAGTCATGGTAATTGCATGAAGTCAGGTTGGACCAAAACGGACAAGACAACGAGACCAAGCCGAAGTATGTAACAGAGAGGCGCGACAGAAGGAAGATTCGTATGACTGCTTGCGAAAATGACGCCCAGGACTCGTGGGATTGGTGGGCTTGCTGCAACGGTAAAAGCCCACATGGGGTCAACCTTCCATACCCAGGTAGGTATCCACAGATTTGATGCTGCGATAAGTTAAGTTAAGGTGTGGATGGATGGGATGGCAGGATGGTAGGAACTTGGAGGGATAAGCACGGCACGAATGAGAAATTAAACTTGTGGCTAAGATTGTCTTATTGGCAGCCAACATAAGGCATCATGGAGAGCTGGCGCAAACCTTGAACACGAAGCAGTTGTTGTGTACCTATGTAGGTAGTAGGTACTCATTGATTGACTGAGCTTGAGTTATTGAAGTTATTGAGAAGAGCACAAGCAAGGAGGATCATGAGTTAATTTGAATGGGACGGCAGAACCGATCGATGCATAGAAATATCCATATTTCTGTGACGACTTTGGTGAGATTGCTGGCCAGCCGCGAACAAGAAGGGCCCGACGCCCTTGGGGTGTCAGAAAAGCTGGCTGGCGGGAACGTATGTTACGAAATAGCTTGACCACTTGACCATATCTTAGGCTACATCTTAGATCACTTTATTCTGACACCCTGAGTCTTGGGGGGACAATTTCTCTGTTATCCAGTAGCGAAGGCCCCTGTGCCTGGACCAGCACACCACCCAAGACCAGGGCACCATGAGAAACTAACCAACCCTGGATTAGCGTGTAATCCCCCCAGCACCCTGCTAAGCCACATGGAGTCAGCTTTGATAGAGAGACGAGCAAAGCACCAGGTACCTTAGTGGATGCCCGTGGGAACCTTGTCTGATTACAACCCAAGACCCAAGGTGCTCTCCCCTCCTCATTACTCGATCTCGACCACATACACTCGTTCCAACTCGATTCTTAACTGGTGTAAGGTATCGAAAGACGTTCAAGATCGCGTCAGCCGTTGGATTTCCTGAAGATTTCATATGCCAATTGCTTGGTCACCATCGTTTATATCACCAAGCCTATCGATTTGACAACGGCTACACACGATAAACTCGCGGCGCTTGCGACTGTGTCGCATCTTAACCCATTACTCGGATCAACTGTCGAATTTCGCACGAAGACCCATTGGCAGGCAAAGAAACGGCAGAAGTCTAGAGAGCAACTATCCCGAGGAAACGACACGAATTGGATCAGATTTACTACTCTTCGAGACGTCTTCTCGTACTTTGACCCTATCGCTTCACTGAGAGCTTGTCGACATTTTTTCACTTCTTCTTTTTCACCCATGACATACATCAAGTCCACAGTCGAAACAAAACCTAGTCACGGGGTCAGTCTTTGAGCTCTTGACGCCTCTATCCCCGCGTCTTCACGACGTCGGCTGCTTGCTCTGTCGTATTGCTATCAGTCTTCTACCAGGCGCTTAGCGCACCGTCGCCATGTTGCGGCCCGGCACACCGTTGACTGTGCTACTGTTTGCGGCCTTCGCACTCCTTTTGTTAGCTGTGATATCGACACCGATAATCGAAGCCATTCCACTTAGTGATTTTGGGGGTGTTACCTATGGCGTGTTTGGCTACTGTCAGAATGGCAAGGGATGTAGTGGTATCGGGGTTGGATACGACACTGGTCAGTTTACCACGACAAAGAAAACACAACCCCGTCTTGGACTTGACTAATGTTTTTCGCAGCTAAACTAGTTGGAGATGATGCTCAAGCTTTCGATCTGCCATCCGGCGTTCGCAATACACTCTCGGCTATTCTTATCGTGCATCCCGTTGCGGCACTTATCACGCTTGTCATGACCATCATGGCAGCTGTGTCGCATCTGCATGGACCATCACACTCTACAAGATATCTCCTTATTATGTTTATCTTTCTATTCATTGACTTCCTAGTCTGCTTGTTGGCATTTTTGATCGACGTGCTACTATTTGTCCCACACCTGGCATGGGGCTCATATCTGGTTCTGGCCGCTACGATTCTCGTAGCCATGAGTGGGTTGGTAACCTGTGCGATGCGCCGCACTTTAGTCAGCAGGAAAGATAGACAGAGACGCATCGCCGACAATGCTGAAATGAGCGGCCAGAATTATTACAACAGAAACCCTCAGGACAAGACGGCCGTTGAAGATGGAATCACCAGACAGCCGACTTTACCTTCATCGACTGGTGGCAATGGCGTTCACGACAACCTCCCAACCTTTGCGTCCTTCGAGCAAAAGAACAGAAGTGATCAAACCAGCGAAGAAGTCCCCCTTACCCGCCGAACAACATCGAATCGGTCTCCAGGTGTCCCCCATGAAACGGCTAACGTCGGGGAGGTGGCGGCATTTAATAGAAGCCGGGACCAATTCGGGACCCCTATGGACAACCGCTCTGATCCATATGTGACCCGAAGGGGACCTTCACCAAGTATGAGCAATCGTGGAAGGGGAAATGGGGGAGGGCACCGCGGAGGAAGGGGAGGTT
Organism: Fusarium citri; assembly: GCA_004367485.1. Classification (NCBI taxonomy): domain Eukaryota; kingdom Fungi; phylum Ascomycota; class Sordariomycetes; order Hypocreales; family Nectriaceae; genus Fusarium; species Fusarium citri. Next base: position 65,124 of record QHHH01000090.1, read on the forward strand.
ACGGCCGTGGAGGTTATGATAATTATGGCGCTCCGATGCGAGGCCGTGGAGGTTATGCCCCCCCTGGACGGGGTGGTTACGGACCTAGAGGTGGACGTGGAGGATCTGGTCCGCAAGGACGAGGCGCCTTTGGGCCGGGTGGAATGAGAGGAGGCCCAACTCCGCCAGGATACAGCAACGGACCTTATGATCGAAGACCGTCACCCGGTCAAAACTATGCCTCAGACGTCCCGCTATCGGAACCATCCAATGGATACAACTCGACGAACCCATCGATGCCCAGCTTGAATACGTACACTGCCTACCGCCCAGAATCTTCATTGCCACGAGCTGAATCGCCACCACCTTTACCAGGAACTGAGCCTGCCACTGTAGGTGGCCAGCCAGTGGAAATGGACGCATCCCCAGTCGTACAGGGCCACCAGGCAGGAGGCTATGGGCAGCTCAGGGATAGTGATGCAGATGTGGCGGGTATGGTCGGCCTTCAGCAAGGTCAAATCCTTCACCGACATGATACTATTATGAGCGAGGGAAGCAAGTATAGTACCGATGAGTATGATGCCTACTTACCTAGATATCGATAAAGACTGACTTTGCCATAGGCAACCTGCTCTACCCCGTCCTGCTTGGAATCAGGGCGATGGCCGGAATTCACCTAAAGCTCCATCCCCTTTAATGGCGAGCCATCCTACAATTGTTCCTCCAGGAAGGAACACGCCTCCAGTTACGCAACAGCCTACGGCCATGGGAAACAGCAATTACTATGAAGACGTAGACCCTCGTTTCGCCAATGAGGCACCGCTGGCAAACAACAACCTTCAACCGCCCCCAATTGAGCCTATCTACGAGGATGTCCATGCTAACAATACGGGTGCGCGGAGCCCCGCCGAATCCGAGCACTCGACCTTTACTTCTATCTCTCAACGTGGCATCAATCCTCGTTGGAACCCCGGTCCTCCACCACCTCTGCCCTTTCAGCAAGGGCCCCCACACCGACGACCTGTGCATCACCAACAGCAGCAACAGCAAAAGCGTCAAGATATGCTTTTAGACACCCCAGACTTTCAATTACCCAGTTCACGGAGCGGGCGCGGTCCTGGTATGGTACCAGGAAGCGCCTACCCACCAGGCGGCTTTTAGTGAAAGAGCTGAAGAAGCCTCTGTGCTGGTTCTCTATTCAATCGAAGCATTTTGTTACTTATTTGAATCGGCAACCAGTCGATTAATTTATATCTTCAAGCTTTCCATCATTCGTAGGGCTACTCGCCCAAGAGACAGACACTCCTGTCCCCTAGACCAATATAGTGTCTTGTTGGTTGGCTATACTTTCTGTCTGGTTACTATCATGCGGCCTATTATACTGGTGGCCAACTTATATTCTAGGCTCAGGCGCCCCCTAACGATGGAGGTTACCTGAACTGTTATTCCCTATGTTATGATTTATCTCTTCTATCGATCCATGTTGCGGTCTGGGTTCTGATGTAGCGCCGGACGCCGTGATACTCAACATAGGGCTATCACGTTAGAGGCCAAATCGTGTGGCGAAATGGGAGACTTCTTTAATTTTTATCTATCTTGTTTGAGGGCGAGCGTGAGCAGCAAAACGAATGATATTCTACCCGACGAAACGGATACACGAATATGAACACGACCTTCTCTGCAAACAAAGAGGATATTCGGAGGACATATGATTAACGAATGCTGCGAGGGTTGGTAATTGAGATGGTATTTGGCCCTGTTCGTTAATAACGGGTTTGTGGCTATGCAATATCAGTCAACTGAATCTACTTCTGTGTTCACGGTGTTAGCTTTATATATGTGTGTTGTTTGAACAAAGCTGTGTCCCAGTGGCTTGATGTGAGGTAGCGCTTCTTACAAGTGGCTGCAACTGTCAAACATCCGACGAAGTAGCTTCTTCACCTTGGTCAAACTACAAATATATCGGTTGTACTAATGCTTCTTTGGGACAAACACAAAGCTAACCATAGCAGATTGCCTAACCGTCCGCAAGTCTTCTGCAGCTCCAAGAATCTGTTGCGTTTCTACGTGAATCCAAACCCACCCATTGGCGTATCCCAATTGGCATACGCCAGGCAGCGTTCCAAGCTATAGTTCCTCCACGGAGATGACCGTAGTAGATTTGAGCTTTAATCCTTTTTTACTTTTCACTTTTCACTTGTCGCTTTTTCTTTTTCTTTTTGGTTACCTACACATGATACTGATCAAGCAGGGGTGAGGCTGGGTATACCTCATCTTAAAGCAGTTACCATTACGAGTGGTAACAGAATCTGGATGAGAATGCCGTCTAACCTTAGGTAGGTAACCCTGATTTAGGTACTTGATTGAATTAGAAGCTAATATTCGATCGTACCTAGGCCTGTCAAGCAGCACTCCGGTCGGCTGTGCAGGAAGTACTTAATTTTACGAAGCACTCTCGCAATAACATCGACTGTCTGTTAGCGCCTGCTGGCACTGATGAGCACCGTCAAAGTTGAAGATAGCAAAAAACCAGTAGAATATTAATCCTCTGTCGTCTGTGTGCAACTAAATACTAGTATGCTTAGAAATGGTATTTCTATTCAGAACAATCTTGGGGCTAAAAACTCACCTTTCCTTCTGGTGCGGATTTTGCACAGTCTCCTTCTCTTCGCCTGAGTGTTTGATGTTTGGATGAAACCGATCAATATAGAGCTTAAATTATTCGACTTTGGACTATATCGATCTTGCATTCAGTGAGTACCTAACTAGCACTGATACCGTTCACATTCGTATTTGAATCTTGCCCCCTCCCGCGTTCCTTCTGTGTTGGGCAGTGTGGTTTGCGGAGGAGACTGGACGGGAAGGAGCCCCCTTGGTACCTTCCTCCATTCACTTGACTTGCACATCACCTTCCGTCTTGATTGGTACACTTATTCTTCACACGCGCATCAATCTCTTACCTCCTCGGTCTTCCCACTGTCTTTCTATCACACCGAATTCTTCTATCATTGAACTACGATCATTGTTTTTCGCAATGGCGAAGGCTTGAGATCGCAATCATTCGTTCCATCACAGTATCTTGCACTTCGAACATTTTCACGTTCGCATGGGGTAGCCCTACTTTCCTTCTTTTCTAAAGAGATATTTGCCCTTGTTCTTCCCAGGCTTGCTTAGAAAGCCCGATACACCGGCGACTTTGGACAATCTAGTAATCCAATCTAACCGGCACCTTCCTTAGATTTCAGGGATCTTGATCGTCCTTACCATCTCTGAAGGACAGGATGTATCAATCAGACTCAATCATGGAAGCACTGTCCTCTCCAGTCAGCATCACCTCTTCCACTCCAACCGCCCCATCTTCAGCTTCAAAGGTCACTTACACTACAGCTGGCACCCCGTACAACCCCAGTACTTCTCAGCCACTGCAACCACCAGCTCGTCGAGGCCGCTCCCTTAAGTGGCCCGCCGGTCTTCCTGCGGCGGGACTATCTCTCCTGCCCAAGTCTGTCCTTGCAACCCTGCCTATTAAGACTGGGACTCGATCTTCTTCCCTTCAACAGTACAATCCACAGACGCAATACGACGGACCGTCTACTCCTATGCCCGACACCGACCACGGATGTGTCAACATGTCTGCGCAAGTTCACCGAGTCGGATCTTCAGCAACCCCATCACCGCTTGCCTCCCTCTTTTCAGAGACTGAACAAGAAGTATTCACGGATGTTGACCCAAGTGAGGAAAGCGACGATGATTGCGAGCTTGGCATGGACCCGCTGTTGAACATGACAGTGAAGTCTCTTCACAACTTGGCTTCTTACCCGAATCCGAACCAGAAGCGAGCTCAGAAGGCCCTTCTCCGAGGAATCAAGCCGGCCCTGGGCTTGAAGTCAACAACGCGTAGCGATGAACCATTTACCCCAGCCAGCTGCTCTGCTGGTCTTCCCAAGGCATTCAAGTACAACACTGATCCACCCAGCATCTTACATACTCATCGGAAAGAGACTCAACTCCTTGGGAGGTCTGCTGAGCATGGGATCTGGAACAGCCATGACGACAAGCTGCCCGGTCTCCCGCATGCGGCCCCGGAGAGCTTTGATCGCGCAGTTGGAAACAATCCCAACCTTATTCCTAACAAACTTGGATCGGCCACGCGTACTGTCTCGTCGGGCGCACCACTGCCACTGACTGCTGGACCTCCTGGCCAACGACAGTACCGCCCATCTACCTTTGAATCCACCTTCAAGGCACTGCACACTAACAACTCCGCCCAGGATTCCAGCCAGGAAGAAGAGGAAGATGATGTTCTTGTTATCAACCGGCAAACTCTACAACAAGCAGGCACCAGCATCACGGGCCCACTGCAGAAGTTAACCCCCTTCGAGACGATGCCTTCATCGATGCCCAAGACTCCTCTGCCTGTGTCCACAATAGCTGTAGACTTCACCGAGAACTCGGGTGTCAGCAAGGAAAATGCTCGAGCCAGTGCTTTCACCAGCTACACAACCGAGAAAACAATGCAACCTTCACACATGGCGTCCTCTTGGTCCTGGGGGCCTACTCTGACATCTGATTGCTGGGCGTCATCACGCGAGAACAGTCGGATTCGATATACACGAGGACCTCGACTCCGGGATGTAGAAGATATTGAGGCACGCAATGAAGTGGTTAACCGCGCTTGGTATAGTGGAGCTGACTTCCTCCTGGCTTCACCTGATGAGATTGCCATGCAGCTCCAGCCACCCAAGGCAAAGGGCGAATTTGGCGCAATAGGAGATGGGCGTCCTTCCAAGAAAGGCGACTTTCACCACCCGATGAGCATCAACGATGCCAATCGCATGACAGTGGCGGAACATGCTCGTCCATTGTTCAACATGGCACATGTGAACGTACAGCGGTTTATGGAAGAGGAACGGCAGAACTGCGACGGGGGCCGTACTCCAGCATCTCAAGGTGTCAAGTACTGAACAGTTGATTGGAAAGGACACGGAAGGTGGGAGTATGAACTATCACTTATATAATGCACTATACATGTCAGCATGGTATAGTTTCTGAGAAGACGTATGCAGATGGTGACCTTGTGTTAGCCATTGCAGGGCAGGAAGGTTGGATGTCTTTTGGGTTGACTGACAAGGGTATCTGCGATATGGCTGGCGACGCATATGCATGCCTCAAAAGACACGAAGTGTCAAATACATGTACTTCGATCGGCTCGCATAGCAGCAGTACAGCATCTGGGACAAGGACATTTTACTGCCTTCGGTAGTCGTAATTGACGATTGAATGAAGAAGACCAATTATAAAATACTGTTTGCAATTGCACGATTGACATCATTAAAGCAGATGTAGTCCCAGAAACTTACTGCCATTATGACTTGGTTGATTCCAATCCCTATCTGTGTTTGCTTGCTGCGATAAGTTGTAGGAATCTGTCACGGGATCCATTAGGTATCGACATGCAGCTGGCGCATAGCCGCAATGGCACATGTCAAAGACGACGGGGGGACATTGATTAGCCACGTCTACGCGGTATAGTACAGTACTAGAGGATGACGACCTGAAAAGACAAGATTCGTACAGTAAAGGTGTGTTGCAGGGTGTGGGCCCAATGACGTTCGACCAGGGGAGGGGCCCCGATCTTCGCTAGTAGGGGATCTTATCTAAACCAATTTCCCATCAAACAGTGAGACAGGAACATCCAAAAGCTTGAATTCACGCGTACGTGTTTTTGTCCAGGTGGCTGTTAAGAGTTGCAGTATCCGTACTTATGACACCGGCCCAGGTGCGTCACACTTGTTTGTCCATGAGCGTTAGCTCAAGATCCATATTGGATAACATGGAACCTACCTAAATCTTCATCATCTCGTCCCCCTTCCCCTCCTGCCTCCAGTGCGTTGGTCCACTTTTCGACCTGCTGGCATCTTTTTCTCATCATTCTTGCTTCTGCCAACTTTCAAGCTTCCCCATTTTAACTTCTGACCTTCTCAAACATAGGTTCTGAACACGCCTGTTTACTGTACACCTGTGGCCAGCTCGTGTATTGCAAAACCCTGTTTGCTTCGGAAATCCAAGTTCAAACGCGTTACTGTGATCAACAATCAGAACGCAGAGCGGAATTGGACATAGCCCGATTTTACCCACTTCGACGAGAAGAAGGCCACGATCCGGGACGATCGCTCTGCATATCAGCCGAAATACTCAAACGAAAAGACACGACCACTAGATCGAACAGGTTTTAGCTGAATAAGTGAAGCTATCACGATGGTCTACGTACGACAAAAAGAGCTCCCGGCGCTCCGCGAGTACAAGTACTCCGGAGTCGACCACTCGTTGCTCTCCAAATATGTTCTCAAGCCCTTTTATACAAATTTCGTTATAAAATGTTTCCCCATGAGCATGGCCCCGAACGCCATCACCTTGACGGGCTTTTCTTTTGTCGTCGCAAACTTCCTGACTATGCTGTGGTATACTCCCACGCTGGACCAGGACTGTCCCTCATGGGTATATTACTCTTGGGCCTTGGGGTTGTTCTTGTATCAAACATTTGACGCTGTAGACGGGACACAGGCGTAAGTGAACGAGGAGGGACCGCTCACTGTGTGAGACAAGTGTGCTAATTCGGGCGATATAGGCGACGAACCCGACAATCAGGGCCTCTTGGCGAGCTCTTCGATCATGGCGTAGACGCTTGTAACACATCTCTCGAAGTCCTTCTCTTTGCCGCTTCTCAGAACATGGGACAAAGCTGGCAGACGGTGGCTGTTCTATTCGCATGTAAGTTGACTTCGGCATTTCCAACCACGATACTGACTTTTCAGCTCTCTTGACTTTCTACGTTCAGACCTGGGAGACTTACCACACCAAGACGTTGACTCTCGGCATTGTCAACGGGCCCGTTGAAGGCGTTCTTGCAATCGTCTTGGTTTTCATCTTTACTGGATATGTCGGCGGTGCGCATTTCTGGCAACAGAGCATGTTCCATACCATTGGTGTACCTTCCACTATCGGTATTCCTTCCTTCATCTACAATCTTACCTTCACCGAATGGTACCTTGTTCAAGGCAGCATCATGCTGGTTTTCAACACCGTCGAGTCTTCTCTCAATGTCATCCGCGCTCGCCGTGCTCGTGGGGACCGTTCCCGCGGTGCTCTTCTCGGCCTCGTGCCATTCTTCAGCATCTGGTCCATGGTCATTGCTTATCTGTACCTCCAACCCAAGATCCGCGAATGCCATCTCATTCCATTCGCTCTCTTCGCGGGTCTAGTCAACGCTTACAGTGTTGGACAGATGATCACAGCTCATCTTGTCCACTTGCGATTCCCTTACTGGAATGTGCTGGGTCTGCCCCTCGCTTTTGGTGTCATCGATTCTCTAGGCCCCATCTTTCAACGAAGTCTCGGTGTCGGCTGGCCCAGCGCTCTTGGCGATAGTGTTTACCAGGTTGCCTTTATGTTCATGATGCTTGGAACTGCTGTCGGTGTTTATGGCAGCTTCGTCGTTGATGTTATTGTCACAATCTGCGATTATCTCGACATCTGGTGCCTTACCATCAAGCACCCCTATGTTGAGAACGAGACTCCCCAAGCCAATGGTACCAAGAAGGACTAGATAGTCAGTGCGCACTGAGACTTGGCTGGCTCATGGGATTATGAGGAACCAAGTTTTTGCATTGTCTCATTGGTCTTTCGACCGAGCATCTCCAAGGATTTGGACCGACAAGGCACGCGTGTTAGAAGGGAATGATAGAAATGTTATCCGCTGAAGGACAATCGGAAACAAAACAGAGCATCTAAAAGGGGGCAGGAAAATGGCAATAACCATTGCTACATAGATCGAGTCCCAAGAGCTTTTGGCAGGGAGTAGGTCTAACGAGGAGGGGGGGTATGATTTTCATGACGAAGGATTTTGGCTTTCTCTCTGGAGTTCTGCAGCGTATCTTGGGATTGTAATATTTGTACTCTGGGGGCTACTGTGTCTTAGGGGTTAAGGTATGGTTGTGTATAACGGAGGTTTGGTCTTGTTGTGAATTTATCTTGCCATTATCTGTGACCCACTATCTGCTATCGTAGTCGTGATCAAACACGAATAGCTGCTTAATGTTTTGATTTATTCCCTCAAGATGACCTGCAAAGGGAACTTTGACAATTATAAGTAAGTCTTCGGTAGCACCCTTAATAACTCCTCGCAGCTAGGTCATGAACATACTGTGTATCTTTGACGAGAAGCCATAGTATCCCCTAGATAAATCGTTAAATCCCGAATACAAAACGCCACGCCATAAAGCCCCGACGGGCGGGGGTATCATAGATCATCCACTGATTTCCTGTACGTGATATACGTCAATCATGATAAAGCCATATATATAAACATATTGTCTTTTTTCGAATGGCCCCTTTCACGCTTGGTTGGTCGTTCATAGAAGGTCATCCGTGCCGCTAGCGACGCTTTGCTCGATAGCATTGGTAATTGAGCGCTCTGAGAAAACAGGGCCTTGGCCATCGCACCGAGCACAATTCTTGAGGCGCTCGCTCACGTCAGCTATGTCTACCAGACCTTTCTTGAACAATTCGTGAGAAATGATAAAGTCCCACGTGGCGCCTGCCGCGAGGAGACGTTCACCATCATCGGAGGTAACGATGCGGTGAGAGGGTGATTTATTCGTGTGATTTTGCAGGACGTTGGAGTAGAAATCCGTGGGCTTGAAGCGCAACGGTCCCGTTGCAGGCTCGGGGGAGATGGAGCCGTGGCCCACGTGCGACGTAGCACGTAGGATCTCATTCTCAGTGGACATTTTCTGAAGATCGCGTTTCAGCCGCTCGTTTTCGATAGACGATTGCTGCTGCGCAGCCTCAAGGCCTGCAAGCTTCGCCTCTAGATCTTTGACATGTCTTTCCTTCCTCTCACGGAAGGCACGCTGCCTATAGAGAATATGTTAGCTGAATGAACAACTGGGAGCAACTGGTCCATGGCAGTTGTGTATCAGTAAATTGGCAGCCGTGCAAAAAAAAGGGTTCCGACTGCTGAACGTCTGCACCAAGACAAAAGCGTAGGATAAACTTACGCAGCGCGGTTCTGTGCTTTTCTTCGAGACTGGGCAGGAGTCAAATTCTCATCCTCCTCGCTGCCTCCGCCTCCACGGGCGATTGATTGTTCATCGGGTGAGCCGTTCCTCATCGAGCCTCCTTGCTGTTGGTGAACTTGGACTTGGGAAGCGAAGACGTTCTGGCCCGGAGGCGTCGGAGGTCCAGGGAAACCGGATGTGGGCTGGTGAGGATTGGCGTTGAAGCCTTGGGCGGTTGTATAATCGAAGGATTGGAACTGGTCATTTTGACTAGTAGGCAGGGCATCGTAGTTTTCCTGTGCAGATGCAAACTAGACGTCAGCTTAGATGCGCTAGTGGTATGAGATAAACGAGCTGCAGGTACGATAGTGAAGAAACCAAAGACCTTTGAGATCTGAAGCCCAAGGTTGATAGAGTAATGCTCAGGTAAGAAAACGCTAAGGCAGGGCTGCACCGGGAGAGTGGGGGGGTGATCGCGGAGAAGAGCATTTACTGACAGGCGGGGATGCATTGAAGTCATCAGAGCCGGCGGAATGGGAGTGTGACGGCGTAAGAGGAGGAATTGGCATAAACTGATGATATGGCTGAGGGTTGGCGAAGTTGTATTGCCCGGTAAAATCCATTGTGGCCGTTTCAGAGGCGGTGGTTCGTTTGACGTTTGATGGTCGCGAAAGAAACAGAGTGGAGTAGAGCAGAGAAGAGTCGAGTAGTTTACTGGGAATGACTGTGGCGGCACAGAGCAGACAAAAAAAGCCTGAGATGATGGGGACAAGCGATAGCGAGCAGTTGACGACCCAATGCCGCTCAGAGAACGAAGGAGCTGGAATTTTTGATCCAAATAGCAGAGTCGAGTCGAACAACAAACAGGTAGGACTGTTTGGGGCTTTTGTCTACAGACGTAGGTAGTAGGTAGGAAGCAGGTGGTGAGTGGGAAGGAAGAGGTAGGAGGGAAACGGAGAGCAAGCAGGTGCAATCGAGTCAAGGTACGCACGGAGCAGGAGTAGAAGCAACAGCCGACCTAAGTAAGGTAAGGTAGGTACTGTAAGGAAGGAAGGGTCTCAATAAAGTATAACGTGGAATCCGTTTCGCGAACGGGGGGACGGGAAAGGTTGGGCCTGGGCCCTTTTTAAGAGACAGCTGTGGGTTCGCGATATTGAAGCTAGCTAATATCCAGTAAAGTGGAGGTGCCAATTCTGACTGGGCACGGCACTTACCTTTTGACGTGCATATATCGGCCGTTGCGTTGCGTAGCGTATTAGTCGCTACCAAGGCCAGTACCAGGGTTGGATATCAACATCGAGAGTCCCGAGCTACAGTTTGTGACTGGATCTCTACAAAAGAGGGATTCTGAAAGATGAAAAAAAAAAAGGCCTCAGAAAGGTTTTCCAGACTAACGAAAAGGGTCCCATGCCGCGTTCGAAGCTAAAGCGTCATCTGGGAGTGGTTTCGACGGGGGAGCTGCAGCAAGGCGGCCGACGTTGGGGTGCATCTAATTCGTTCTTTCATCTTTCTCTTTCCTTCTTGTTGCTGCGTCGTTGCTTTACCCGCCAGCTCAGCACGGTTGATCCAGTCATCGCGGCAGGATCCTGATGGCTGTGCAGACCTTGGAGGATAACTCGGAAATTGTGGATGTCTCTGTTCCATCAGGACTACAGGTATCTTGCACATTAAAGTTGATGCAGAAGTGGGAAACTTCTGGATATCAAATGCTGTCCTCGTATCATTCTATGGTATTGAGCAATTCCGTTTTGTGGCGTTGGCAATCAGGCAGTTCCAACGTCATGTTTCAGATATACAACGTTGAACTTGAGCTCGGTATCAGATACAGATCCGTACGAATAACTACTAAGGTAGGTAGTTAGCTGTCTCAGACATCCCATTGCTCTAATAACCCTGCAACTAACAGTGGAGGCTCCGCTAATGGATCCATTTTGTTAGCGAATGCAAAGATCCCTTCTATGTAATGCATGCTCCAACACTGATAGCATCCATTTCCTCGTGCCTCTCCTTCGTCAGACGCGACAGCTTTTCCTCCTTCTGGTCCTGGGTCATTATTCATTGTGGGGCATTCTCGTGTAGGTAAGCATTGGATCCATGGAGGGCAGGGTCCCTCATGGGGTTCCCCATCCATGGATGGATCTGCATTCTGCACTTCGCACTTATGTCCGGTCCGGATCATGTAAGTCGGATTTATTTATATGCAGTCTTCTACTACAGTCTACATACCTAGTAGGTAGGTACATAATTAGCCAGACTGAACATCTAGTCTAGTGTCTTTGCAATGGAACTTTACGTGTCCTCCTTACACATTGCCAAACTATGCCTAATTGAGCAGGACCTTAAACCAAATAATAATGGATGTCCTGTCCTCCAGCTGCCAACTTGGTCACTTGCTTGCCCGGGTTCGCTGAACAACACCAAAGATGGGCCTCGCAGCATAGGTAGAAAACGACCATTATTCGCAGCCTTACAGGGCCAATTGGTTGTTTTTAATGCTTCGGCCCTTTTCTTGAGCACGCAACCCCGCTCTGAAGCCGACGGGACCTACTACTTCTGAGTTCAGCCTGGTCTTGCTCACCGAACCTATGTGGTATAGCAGACAGCAACTTCAGCCGTAGCTCCAACTGCATCCGACAACTTCTGCTTAGTCGGCCGCCCGCCCGCCCGCTTCACCCGCCCGCTTCGCAAGGGCCATCAGTGAAAACCCATTGCACCATGGGTTTCTACTTGTGCGGTAATCACTATCAAAGTCGTGGCTCCGCCGACGTCGTAGGATCTCTCGGGGTTTGTCCTCTCATCAGTCATCAGTACATGGTTGCATGTGAATGTGAATGTGAATGCAATTGGGGGCTAGTGATAAGGGAATAAATACTAACGTATTGTTGATTGTCGGTACTTAGCTCAACCTCGGCGAGCATGGGCTGAGTACCTAGGTAGGTAGGTAGGCAAGTTTGACAGTATACGCAAATGATATGTCAAGCACAAGTAGCCAGGGACTACAGATAGCCCAAGGTCATGTCCTTCTTAGGTTTCTATCGACTTTAGCATTGTTAGCACATGGACATTATGTGTAACCGATGATAGCCAAACTTAGCTTCACGCATTCCCCGCTGAAATTGTCTCGTAAAGTATCCTAAGACCCTGTGTGCATACTGGTAGGTACTAGGTAACGTTAGTATATGCAGCCCAGCAAACCAGATACTGACACCGGTGTTTTTATTCCGGAATTCGGCTTGGGATTTCCCAAGGTACATATGCTCATAGAGGTAGACAACCTCAGGCCTAGGGGAATCGACAAGTGGGCACGTCCTACCTACCTACCTAGGCATGTTTAGAAGCTATAGAACGTGGGGAAACGATTAGACTAGATCTCACGCACCTACTTGAGCAAAGAAACGTACACACATGCTGCAGACATTGGCATGTTCATCTGTAAGTGCTGCCCAAGTGGGATAGATACATGCAACATGCAACATCCAATATCTAGATGTACTCGGGTACCATAGCCATTAAATCAGGTAGGATTGAGGAAATGATATGAGGCTCAATGCCGTCAATCCGACTCCTGCCCGTGAGCCAAAGCGCAAAACTAATGTAAGTAAGACAGCCAGATCACTTCGACTTTACATAACCTCACTCTTTTCATCAGATTGTGGCTGCTGCAGCCACAACAAGACTGCCAGACTTTGGTCCTATCAACGCCTTGGGGCAACGACTTCGTGGATGCATACCGACAGAGTATAAGCTCAAAGGGCAGCACATAACGGTTGCAACCACACAACCCAAGCCAGTACTGCCACCTCTTGAGGGGGCCTGCAAGAGCTGGACAAAATGACCGAATCTTCTTTTCTTCGGGTTGATATCATTTGCGACTATTTGCGTTTTTTCGCGCTCAAAAAGAAAGCTGCTGCGTTGGTCACACTGCTACAGAGTTAGACTGGTGGTGAGGACAAAGTTTCACCTAGCACCGTATACTGGACTTGGCTTTGTTGCCGGAAAAAGAAAAAGGGCCAATTACCCTCGCATTCACTATTTTTTATTTTTTTTATTTTCTAACGGTCTTAATGTGAAGAGCACTATTGCATACTGTATTAATTAAATGGTGACAAAACATAATAATCAGGAGATATAGACGAGTAGCTGGAAGAGTATAGGCTCAAAATACTCAAATTGCCCTTGATCCATCTCGAGGCAAGACGTCCGTGCCGTAGAGTTCCTGCACTGGGAGTATTCAGATTAGCAATGTATTAATGATATTATACAGTTCTTCCGAGTCCCTTTCCTCCGTCTAACGAAGCTGCCTTTATAGGTCGAAAAGAGCACTGATCTTGGAGAAACATGCCCGTTGAAGAACGAGGTTTCGCTCGCGACCTTGCATCGTCTCGCTTCTCTTACCCTGAACGCCAGTAAAATAAAAATAAGAATAAGAACAAAAACACCAATGATGCCATATGCAACCTATACAGAATATATTCAAATGTCTTCCAAGCCCTGACGATAGCAACTATATCAGCATCCTGAGCGTATGATCGACTATGTTTAGAATCAGCTACCCCAATGGCGCTAACTTGAGGATACCGATTCTGATTTCTCGCAGGTGAACAAATTGATGTGCTGGTCACCTCGAGCAGCGCATCCCAGGATCGGCCGATGAGGGTGAAATGCGGTTGCTGAGATAGCCGAACTACGGTTCTGTTGCAGAAAGCTTGAGTAAGGCTCAACACTTGAGAGCTCATGACCGTCAAGATTGAACACCTTGACAGTGTGAGCCGATGTGCCCCTGACGATAAGTTAGCTCGCTGTCAAGAATCCAAGTAAATTTAATACTTACACAGCGAAGACTGGCAGATGTTCATGTGTGCTCGCGGTCCGGAGCGTGTCTCGCGTCGTCTGAAACGAATGCAAGGGCTTGTCCATGCGGATATCCCATATTTTGACTTTGCCATTTCTGCTTGCGCTTAAGAGTTCCCGCTGGCCACCACGCTGCATATGGACGCTCTTGATCCATTGTCGATCTGATTCGTCCTTCCATTTGCGCACCATCGATTCCTGGGGTCTATTCCTCGTATCGAAGACACGAACAGCGCCGTCTCCGAAGCCAGCAACAAACATGTTGCCCGTCATTTGATCCGATGTCAGCGAAGTCACGCAAGATCCTGACCGCGCTGGGATGTCCATGACGCAGGTCTCATAAGCCGCATACCACACTCGAATAACTCGAACATCGCCGGCAACAAGGACACGCCCTGTGACCTGCTGCCAGTCGAACACCATACCTGAGTTGACGTTGCTGGGCACCATGTGTGTCAAGGCACGCCATGAAGAAGCTAGCTCGATGGCTCTGTCCGATTCGTAGTTTCGATATACTCTGATCACGCCATCAGATGATCCTGTGAGCAGCATCGCCTGGTCATCTTCGTTGATAAACTTCATATCGCTGATCCTGGAACCCTCGGGATTCCCGTTGCTGAACCGACTTAACCGACCTTGCTTCTTCCAATCCCACACGTAAACCGTGTTGCCATCGTCTGCCACAGCGAGGTGATCCTCAAACTGATGAAATGTCATCTTCGCGGGCTGAGCTCCGTTGTTGACGATACCAAGCTGATTGTTCCACTTATGGCTTCCCGCTTGTTGCTTTAGTGGTTGTGTTTCTCTAAAAATGGTTTCGTTTCGAGCTCTTCGCCACAGTCGCTCGTTGTACTCGGTGCTTCCTGGTTCATCTGCTTCACTTGGTTTCATCTGCGGCTCACGGAAGTATTCAATCGACCATTCGAGAAATCTGCTCTTAATTGGGAGTGTAGGAGGTTGCGTTAAATCTCGTTGCTTGTATGCACCTGAATATGGTTCATGAGCAACATTATATAGCGCCTGAGAAGAGGTTCGATCATTTTGTTCTGGTGGGACAGCCACTTGATTCGGAACAAGTTTGAGTGACGGTGATCGAGGTAGTGTTGGCGTTGTTGGTCGTGGTTTGTCTTCATTGGTAACCAACGAGGGAAAAAGTAAGCTAGCAGTTCGGCGTAATAGTCCAGGAGAAGGTAATGGCTGTGAGTTGGAAGAACCAGTAGCATTGTTGCGTTGGTTTGTATTAGGCATGTGTTTGTTTGCCAGTTTTGTCGCGCGTTTTTGAATCTCGGCCATGACAAGTTGCGTTTGAGCGCCAACCTTCGAGCTGAGAAGCGCGTGGTGGACATAATCTACCACGATAGTAGCTTCTCGTTGTACCTCAGGGTGAGGATCCACGCTGAGTACCAGAGCCAACTTCCATAGGGCCATATACACTGTGTTGTGAGAAAGGCCGTGGGCCATTGGTTTGATGGTGCCGTCTTTGTTACGGTTCTCTGGCCTTGCATAATGCAAACCCATTTTATGCTCCTGGCCATCATCTTGGGGAGGGAAGATAAGATACTCCTTCTCCTCAACCAATTGTTCATAAGCTGCAACCAAGAACTTGCTCTCAAAGCGAACTGCGAAATGTGACAAGAACACGACAAACTCCTTGCGAACCATCGGGCTTCCGTCATTCCCCATGTCAAGTATGGTCCATGCAATTGACTCCTCAATCCGAGCCACTTCATCTGTTAGATCAGGAATGCCAAGAAACGTGGTCATGGCATGAACCATCGCGGCTCGTACCTCACAGCATGGGTCTCTCACGAGATAAGCCAGCTTGACGTACGCGTTTTCCCTGATGCCCCGCCATTTTGCCTCTGGGAGATCCTGCCAGAGCTGGCTTATGCAAAGACAAGCCCACTGTCGAAGAAGGGGGTTCTCTTCGTTCTGAAGGTGGGTCAAACAGTATGTCATAATGTCTGTCTGGTTACAAACCATCTGGCCATTCTTGTAGTCTTTACAAAGCATGGCCAGGATGAACGCACACATTGCCTTGTGTTCATCGCTGTCAACAACAGGCAGTCCCTCGGAAGGTTTGAGGATTTGTGCGAAGTAGCTGTAGCCGCTATCTTTGATGAGGTCCTGCTGACAAGAGAGGTCGACTGCAATAAGACGTGCCCATATGAAAACCATAACAGGCTTCAACTCAGCCGCAGCAGATTGTAAAAGCTTTAAAACATACGGAAAGATGCCTATACTGAGAGCGAGCTGAACAGACCATGGGCCCAAATCAAGGAACCGACCAAGCAAGATAAGAGCTCGAACACGATGCTGTTGACTGAGCAGAACCTGTAGCACAACAGGTAACTGATCAGGCGACTTTTGAGCCATCGCATCGCCCCTTGTGAGATAAACATCGAAAGCTGTAAGCTGTTCTGTGAAGAAGCTCGAATTCTGATACTCGTAGTCATATCCTTCGCTTTCCTTCTTTTCCAGCGCGGGGAGCTGAGATAGTGCCATATCTACAGCTAGATCCCAAGTTTCCCATAATGGATGCTGATGGGTATCGGGAAGCTTAGGGTACGACTGAGGATGGCAGCCATAGACAGTCATGACACGCTGAGCTAGCAAAAAGTTGCGGAACAAAGCTGCTACCATGAGGTCCTGTCGGAAAAACTTGCGGAAAAGATCACGCGGCAAGGTCGTCCATGCGATGCTATCTGTGATTGCGGTGAAAATCCAATTAAGTTCACCTAACGGTGTTCGCCGCTCTTGAAGTCGGCCAGGTAACTTTTTTGCTCGTTCTGGGCTGACTTTCGTTTTCAAAGGGTTTTGTAGAACAAAAAACCACAATGCCATCTCGATAGGGGTGGTAAGACAAGCCGTGAAGAGATCAGCAGGTAGAAGAGGGTTCGTCGGGAGGTTTTCTTTGACAGCGCAGGCCGCCAGGTGAATATAAGGTCGAAAATTTGTTTTCGTGTAGTTTGGGTCTCTCTCTGCGGCTTCTTCTTCTTCTTCTTCATGCTTCTCGACAAATCTATGGTAATTGTTGAGAATATTACCGGCTTCAGAACAATCCCAGACAAAGATGGTAGGAGCTTGCAGCCAATGTTGCAAATCGTACAGTGATACCGGAATGTATTGGGTGTAGTTTTTGTTGAAAACCCATATCTCGCCCGATGCGGTCGGCTTGGGGACGCCATGTCCGTTATAATGAAGGAGAACGCGCTCGTCTTTGGCATTTCTGCGCAACGAGATGCAGAATTTCTTTGTTTCTTCAACAGATGGATCCAAGTACTGTTTATACCGTGCCCTTATCGCAAGGGTTTCATACTGTGCCTGGAGTGCCTTGCCAATGTTTTCGAGGGCTTTCTGAATTGGGGGGACCGTCGGATCCGTCCATGCTTCCAGTTTTGCGCCTGGGTTGGTCTTGAGTTGATCGGGAGGTTCGACTCCTATGTTCAAGCATACAGCGAGAGCCGCGGACACCGTCTTTAGTCTGTCCCTCTGTCGCCAATCTTGGAGTTCGTATTGGGGTGGTTTCGGTTTGCCTGTCGTTTCATGTCGTTTATCGGTAAAGTACATATACCAATTCTGCAAAAACCGTTAGCTTAGTAGATTGAGAAATGGCAGGCGTGTCGCGAATCCATCCTTAGCTTGAATGCTGCGGACATGTGTATGTATGTGGTCATTAATAAAAAGCACGATGCACCATCAAGCGGCTAGAATGCCTAGATACCGGCCGAAGTTCAATAACTAATGAGGTGCCCTTGTTTAGGTGCCACAACATATACCGTAGCCGGTATTGCTGTATCCTGCATGTGTCGAGTATGAAGAACTCAGGGTCCACCGATACCGACTGGCCAGCACACAGGAAACAATTTAAAATAAAGTCCAACTCACGTTAGCCAGCTGAGATATGATGTCTTCTGATTGATAATGGTCCTCAAAGCCGTGCCTGGCCCCCCAGTCAGGTATGTCGTCTTCTACTGGGTCAGGCTCATCTATCGGCCGTGGCGCGTAGTCGCTCTTTGATCGAAGAAGCAGCGGCTTCACTGGCCGCGTTTGCTGGTGATGTTCGATGTCATCTCTCGTCTCGAGGGCTATGCTTCCGTTGCGACGGTTCGGTGCGCTCAAAGGTCGTTGGTCGTCTTCGTCGCTTCTAATAGCGTCGTTCGAGGTTGAGCGGCCGTCGGGCCTGGGCCGCACCGCTAAGGCCACTCCATTTGACTCGGCTGTAGGCGCCGAAGTGCCGTTGACCTCAGATCGCAGCGCCATGGCTACCCGATGATAACGAAATACTGCTTTCGACGAGGTGGGTTGGCTGTGGTCAGAGAGCGCGTGTTGTCGTGACGAGCACGAGTTGGGCGGAAGTCTAGGTCTAGCGTTGGCCGAGGAGCTTGCAGTAAAGGCGGGTGCGGGTAGCTTGTGGAGGAAGTGACGTCTAATGTTGCGACCAGTTGGCTGTCATGCTCTGCTGTGTAGCTTAAACCGGCATTGCGGACGAGTGCTCGATTTATTGAGCGTTGTCAAGGCTTTACACCGTCTTGCTCGATCAATTCAGTTGCAGGTCGCTGGGTAGAAGTAGACGAGAGGAGTAAAACCCGAGTCCTAAGAGTTTCGGTCTATGCGATAGGTAGTAGGTAGGTAGGTAGGTATGGAAGTTAGCAGGTTCATGTGGCTGACCAGGATAAAGCCAAAAATTAGGAATTCCTAACACACTAACGTTAACCAATCACTGCTAGTGGTGCCCGCTCATATTGGATGCTCGGATTCCCAATGGGATTAGATCCAGCTCTTCCTTCGGGTTTTCGAATGTGATACTACTCAAGAATTATGCACGGGCTATCAATTTTAATGCCACTGTAGTGAGTTTATGCTCTGCCAGTCCAAATGTCCTCAACTCATTCATGAGATACCAACCGCACGTTGTCCAATGCTCCCGTTCTAAAATCGAAATCTCATTTCTGGCCAACCACCCACCAAGCCGAAGAGAGCAGACAAGCAATAACACGAAGCTACTGCTGTACTACCTGAGCACTAAGGCAGGTTGCTCGATGAAGTCTGCGAAGGTCTTACTTGGAATCGAAACATCAATATTGTCTCCCAGGTAGCAGGGTGCTGTATTTGCAATTCGGGATTTGCAACAATCTCCATCGGACATCATCTTATTCCCACTGATTTTCATCGTCTCGGCTCTCGTACTCACAATTAGCACAAACAGTCTGCGTTACCAGAACACACTGATTTCCATACTTGCTACCTGCCTCTGAACTTTGTTCCGCATCAACAAGGATGTCATGAACTACTTACCTACAAACACATGTCAGTACATATTCTGGCAAGAAAACTCATAGTACCTAGCATAAGTCTATTAGGTAGCTAGCGAGTATGTGTTCCTTGCCAATATTCTGTGCAAATTGGAAACTTGGGGATAATTACCATACTATTGAATTGTATGAGCAGCTACGGACCAGAAGATTCATTGGCCAGAGACACCTACAAGAGCTTAGTATACTCACGAAACTCTACTGCAGAATAGGAGTTCGGCAATGTGAATCAGAGTTACAAACCAACCAGGCTGTGTTCAAACGAGTGCTGATCAAATGAAGTATACGCATACGCTCTTGATTATGGGAAGCAATCTAGACCACCGTTTCTCTACACCTGTACTCGCCTGATTAGTGTACCCTAACTTTCATCCTCATCCTCATCCTCATTCATGTCAATCGTACAGAGCCTACGGATATATCCATCTTTGGACGTGAATAAACGAACAGACCGCTGCGTATAGCGCCAAGCTCTTACCCCTTTCCTTTTCCACCCTAGGTGCTAACCAGAGCCTGGATCTCTACTTACCTATGCCTTATTGGTGGGGTAAGAAAAAGATTGCCTTCCAACCTACGTAGTGGAAGTTATCTATCGACCCAGTGCCCGTAAACGTAGCGTGCGTAGGCCGTCGGGTTTGACGATGTTAGCGCCCGAGAAATATGAAACGATAGGTTAGTAGTTATCCAGAGAAATATATCATACCACCCAGGTAATTACCTCGCAGTCAATATCAGCATCTCCGCTTTAGACTATATGATTGGTAATAGTAAGTAGATTTACTAGTTAATTTCTACGCTTCTGTGCGAACTGTGGAACTTAGTAGATAGTAGATATCATACCTAGACTAAGGAATGAAAGGCTGCCTCGAAACAGATTCACATAGATCTAGGGTCGTGGCATTCTTCGTCAAGGTACCTCAAGTTGATAGGAAACTTTACATTAGAATATTGAAGCTTTGGATGGTCATACTTCGAGTACTACCTTAGGTAGCATGGTCTACATTCGAAGCGCTCTTGGTGATAAAATAAGTAACAACATAAGCCCAAAGGCTTTGCTGAGCCCAGGGTGTGATCCTGTCTTGGGTAACTTGATAGAGTGGCTTCCTGTCAGGTACAAAAACACACATGCACAAAAGGGGCACACCAGTGGGCAATTGGATGGATCTCGCCAGGTTGATGTCCCCCACCGCCGGGTATCTCCACTCCTTGACGCAGGGAAGATGCATTCGTGCTAATGTAATAGCATCCTCCTGAGATTGAACAAAGAGCATTGGCAAAAACAAATGCACGATGGCCAGAATGTGATCACAGACCGCATGAAGCTACATACAGGCAGTAAGTAAATAGCCTGCGTTCTAACAGAATTGGCGATTTGGCATACCTACTCTTTTCGCTGTGTGTGTCATCGTGATAGTACTGACGACAATATTTTGCACCTAAGAGATAGACCAGTACCTTCGTCCTGGGTACTGCCTACTACTAAGGTAGTAGGTGCCTCATATCCCGATACCGCTTCTGCATGACAAAGACGCAGGGAAGTTAGTATTCTATCGCAGACTCAATATGCAGTATTCTTTTATTCTTTTATTCT
>QHHH01000091.1:0-206411 GCA_004367485.1 Fusarium citri
GGATCTACCACTGTCCATCTTGAAGATAGTGTGCAGTAGCTCCATAACCCCTAAGGGCGCTCTCTAGTCATGTACTGCAGGTGCCCGAGTGAAGTGCCTAAAGGAACAGGGACAGGGACAGGGACAGGATGTAGATCATCAATGTCTCTGCTTAATGGCTTACTGCAATTAACTACCTAAGGCAAATCATTCAACAATCTCTTGTCACTTACTATCGTCCTGCGACTTGTCTAACAAATAATTGAATCAAATTAATTTCTCTAAATAATTCCATCCCCAACGAATATGATAATAATGATTTCCCCTACTTTATTGACAATGTTAAACAAATCAAACCCCCTTAAAACTCCATTGTAGGTATGCAACCATCTATAGACCAACTATCCGCCTTGTCCTTTATACAAAACAAAAGGAATAACTCTCCCCCCCAGGTACTCTATTGGCTCATGCACTGACCTCGGCAAACCAGGTTCGCAACAGACCAGCCAGAGCACTTGGCAGCTCTTCAAGATGATGGACAATCAAGTAGTACTGGAAGGGGAACGTGTCCAGATACCTCTCAATCACCACTTTGCTCTCTCCGCCGTCCCGAACAAACTTGGCTTCCTTGAGCTCAAGTACACTATCGCCCTTCTTCTTGCCCGTGTCGTCCATGATGATGAAGACGATCATGATTCGCTCTTCCATGGCCTCTCGCAGCATTCTTCGGATACCCTCGTGGGCCGATGAAGGTGTGAGACCGTCAGAGAGAATCAGCGCGAGTTGCCAGAGGTCCGAGTTGCCACTGCCTTGCTGTCGTGCCACTCGGAAAGTTTCAATGGTTCTTTGAATGAGTAAACCAATGTCGGTGCGATCTTGACCGAAGTTGAACTTCTGTAGGATCTTGGCACCAGCGTCCGAGGCAAAAGGCTCGGTGAGACCATGAGCAGTGAAAACATCGCTGCCGAAACCCATAACACCAACTTGTCCAGCCTCCAGCATTGCGAGTGAACGAGATACCATGACAAGAGATTCCATCGCTAGAGTACCCGACGATGTTTCTCCCATACTCTTACTATCGTCCACGCAAAGCAGGATTTGGTAGGTTCGCTTGGTCGGGATACTGCGGCGCATCCAGATCTTGTCCCGCTTGTAGCTTGATGCAATGTACGGAATAATGCGCTTGATGTTGAGTCGCTTACCGGTACGGAAAGCGCCCGAAAGCTTTGTTGACTGCGATGGAGTAAGGATGAGTCGAAGCTGAGATGTCAATGCCAACGAGAGCGAGTGTGTCTTGGTCTGGAACTCAGTCCACTGCTGCATTGACTCTCCAAAGTCCCGGAGCGGACGTTCTTCATCCGAGAGGTGGGTGATAGACAACTGAGTCGATGTCTCCTGAATGTCTGCCTCATCTTGGTCCTCCAGCATTTGAGCCTCCTGTTCAGAAGGACTGAGCTCACGGTCAAATTTGCCTTGGCGTGTCTTGACTCCTGAGCGAGTGTCATCCTGGTCCTTGTCGGAATCTTGTTTGCTGGTATCTGGCGCCTCGGTGTCGGCGGTGTCCATCTTGTCGGGGTCTTGTTCGGCCTCATCCTTGTCCTCGTCCATTAGGCGGCTTGTGGGATCTTGCTTCTCCTCATCGATAGCCATGGACTCGTCGATGGGCTGCACCTGTTCGTCATCTGCTGTTCCCATAGCTTGCGTATCTGTGGCGGTTTCATCGTCCTGAAGATGCTGGAATTCTTTACGACCTTGGTCGGCGCTTGGATCCTGTGGCGCGTTTTGCTCGTTCGCTTCAGAAGGCTCGGCATCCTTGATATCTTCCTGCTGTCGATGCCAACGTTCAAGGGCATCGCCAAGTTTCTTGAAGGGATCGCTACGGGCCGAGTCCGGTTTGTTTTGATCTTGATCAGCCCTGTCCATGATCTCCTTTGACTGCGACGTCGACCCTTGGTTGCCTGCGCTTGTGTCCTGGTCAGCGGCGCCTTCTCCCATCTCGCCATCCTCCTGTTGGGCGGCATTGCTCTGGAAGTTGTCGTCGACATCCATCGAGTCCGCGTTTTGATCTTGGCCAGAGGTCTTGACATCGCTCGGCGCTGCGTTGTCGGTATCGGTAGTAGCGTTATCCTGAGGAGGCTGGTTCTGGTCCGTGGCGTCCTCCTGTTCTTCGGCCTTCTCCTCTTCTTCTGGCTTAACTTCCTCGTCAACCTCGTCCTTGCCGCCTGCCTTTTCCTCGGGTGTTTCTTCATCCTCTTCGATTTCAGCTTCTTCTCCTGCCTCCTCCTTAAGCTGGGCCTGGGCCGCGGCATCTTCCGAGTCTTCCTCTTCATTATCGCCCATCTCTTGATCCTCAGCTTCCTTCTTCTCCTCTTCAATATCAGATAGATCGTCCAAGTCATCGCTATCTGATGCTGACTCGTGATCGTCGCCGAGGTCCAACTCCATATCCTCGGGCAGCGCCAGAGTATCGTTCTCCTGCGCTGTCTGCTCTTGCTTGTTCATTTCCTCCTGGTTTTTGACGTCTTCCTCTTCAGCACCAGCTTCCTCCTCCTCAGCTTCTTGTTCGCCAGAATCGTCAACATCTGGCTGTTCTTCACCGT
This sequence comes from Fusarium citri, assembly GCA_004367485.1. NCBI lineage: Eukaryota > Fungi > Ascomycota > Sordariomycetes > Hypocreales > Nectriaceae > Fusarium > Fusarium citri. Next base: position 2,580 of record QHHH01000091.1, read on the forward strand.
CTTGTTTCTGGGCATCTTCGTCGCCCGCAATCTGCTCGTCGTCTTTCTTTTGACCCTTGGCCTTCTCACCCTGCTGGTCTTTGTCGGCCTTCTCTTCGTCGTCACCATCCCACATCTTTTCATCGACAGCAGTGGGATCAAGATCATCAACATCTCCAGCCTCTTCATCCATGTCGTTCTCTTCTTCCTCCTCTTCGTCACCATTCTTCGATCCTTCTTCATCGTCTTCGGCACCGTCGACACTGTTCATATCGCCTTCAAGCTCTTCGTCTGCCATATCGACTGCATCCTTTTCATCCTCCATCTCGCCACTCTCCTCCTTGTTGGCTTCCTGAGCAAGCTCAGAGAGGTCTTCGTCGGGCTGGATGTCCTTACTGATGTCTTCGGCACCTTCACCATCACCAAGGCCTGTTCCAGATTCCACCTTACCGGACTCACCAGACGTCTCGTCAGACTTTTCCTGGGGCGTGCAAAATCCTTGAGAAGAGATTTGAGTAAAGGTCTTGGTCATGTTGTAGGCCATGTGTGCGATGGAACTGTGGATGTCGACAACCTGCATCAGGATTTGCTGAGCGAAGTCAACATATTCACCCAAAATGGGACTTGCGACAGCCATAAGGCTCATGGCTGCCTGGCTGAGATGTTGATCTTCGAGCTGCATCTGTTGCAACATGTTGATGCAACTAGTCACGGCCCTTTCGACCTCGTTGATATGAAGCTTTGTAAACAATTTCGTGAAACCCTCACTATGGCTAGTCAGCCAGCCAGGCTCGTCCTCCTTACGAGGAATTTCTTTAGCTGCCTTCTTTGCGCCTTCAACCGCAACAAGAATCTTGTCACCGAGTGTCGAGATGGCGTTTGCAAACGTGGCTAGCTCCATGCTATTGTCTGCCACTTCTAGGGCGTTCTCACTGATGCTAGTCCAGCCTGCGATTTGCACGAAAACAAACGAGAGCATCGGCTGTTCCCTGTTCAACTCCTCCAGATCGCTGCGGAAGCTAGTCAGTTCATCGGAAAACTTCGCCTCGGCACAAACGGCTGCTTCAGAAGAAACGCTCTCTGGGAGTTGCTCCAAACCGGCGGTGGAAATTTTGAGGGAATCGAAACGCTCATACCACGACTTCAAGTGCTCCAGAACGGATGTATGCTTCGCTTCCCCTAATTTCTCATGGACTTCCACCAGGTGAATAGCATACTTGAGAATCTGCACGAGCCAGGGAAGGAGACGTGTCCAGTCAGATGCACATGTCTTGCGAACGAGAGCACCATGCTCCTGGGAAAGACTCAAGTGATGGAACTGTACTGTCGATCGCTTGAGAAGCGACAGGGACGAACCTCCTGTAGAAATCAAGTTTCTCTGGGCAAGAAGAAGGTTGAGCATCCCTTCAACAAAACCAACACTTCGCGCGATCTCTGCACTTGTCAGATCCTCAGAATGATCTCGAGAGGCGGCTCTAGCTTTGGGAACAAGGTCAAGGATCTTATGCAAGTGGTATTCCATGGCGTCAGAAGTATTCTTCGGAAGCTGCACTGGCTGAATGGAAGCCAACACAACTGAAAGCGACTCTTGTTCAGCAAGCTTATCTTGACCAAGGTTGTACTTGAGACCCATTTGACGAAGGTCGCGTAAGGTATCGGCGAACAGTTTCCTCTTTCTTGTCTTTAGGTGCTTGACTTGGTCCTTATTCTCATCGGTCAAGAAAGGTGGCGTTTCCTTGCGTAGCTCAACCATTGACTCGTTGAGGCTAGAAACAAAGTCATCGATTGTCTGCGGCACATCACTTGTCATTTCAGGACTCTCCGAGATCTTACGCATGACTGAGACTGTTTTGGAGACATTGGCAAGTCGCTTGTGGCCATCAATCCACCCTGGCATGGTCTCGTTCAGCTTGGCGAAGACGTCAGCTGAAACATTGGCAGGAGCAGACTTCTTCTCAATATGGCTTGCACGACTAACTTCTTCGTCAGGAAGGCCTTGCTCGATGATTTGCTTCGCCTCCTGGCCAAGGACACCACGGAACTTCCGGATGATACGGAAAAGCTTCTGGTGGGACTTCCGGGCGCTTTCACGAAGGGCGTTGATATTTGTGTCTTTCCAGCTTGCCATAAGCAAAACATCCTTCATCTTCTTCTCAATAGGAAGACGGCCCTTGTGCACGGTTTCATCCATAATCTTCTCATAACGGGAATAATACTGGATAAAGTTGCACAGAGAATGCAGGACAGTTTCGAGGACAGGGTAATCTTCGGCCAAGAGCTTAAGGTGACTTTGAAGTTGACGTAGTAGAGCGAGACGAGCTCCGTACTGTCCAACAATTGCGGTTGAGAAGTACATTTCCAAACTTGAAATCAGAGAGGCAGCGTACTCTTCCATTTCGTTCGGGACGTCGACCAAAGATAATGGGACAGCAATGACAACTTGGTATGCCACAAACCACCACGAATACGCATCGTCCTGGCACTTCTTCTGCTCCATATCGAAGAGATTAGCCCAGGTCGACAGTTCCAATCGTCGCCAGCGGATGATTGTATCAGTGAGGAGGTTGTGGAGAGTAAGGACACCATAAATTTTGCTTGCCCAGCCTCCGAACTGCCATTCGTATACATGACCGTGAAGGTACTCAACCTTCGGAAGTATTTTAGCTAATGGCTCAGTATGGACAAGCTCCAGGACTTGGTCACAAGCTTGAATAACATCAGCCAACGGCTGCATGTGTCCAATTTCGTCCACCATCTGCAACTCCCGGAAACGAGCCTTCATCTTGTGCATGAGGTCAACAAGTCGACGAGCCTCAGGCACGTTGGCATCTGTATAGAAGTTGTAGGACTTGTCCACAGTGGGTGAGATCAGCGACTCAAGCTTGTCGTTAAGGAAGAACATAGTGCCGGCCAACATTTTACCTGCCAGGCTCCTGTCAATGTTCTTGTGGTCGATAGTTTCTGATGTAACTCTGTCTCCCACAGATTTGGAAGCATCTTTGAGGGCCATAGAGAAGTCAGGTGGGGCGAGGAATAGGTTCTTGTGCATTTGTGCCACACGTAGAGACTGATCCCGCACTTCGTCTTGCTTCTTGACGGCAGGCATACTCGCGACTTCTTCGTCATCAAAAGTAGGGAACAGCTCGTTGAACTCCTCAGTATCAATTTCCTCTTCATCTTCCTGGGAGCCTCGGAAACGATAGAGACTGCCCTTGGCGGCTTGCTCCTTGCGGTCTGCTTCAAGCCTCTTGGTCCACTCGTCGAACAAACTATGGAAGCTCTTGAAAACCATCTCGCGGGCATGGGGACCGATTTTCTCGAAACCTTCAACACTGGCCACAACTGACATATAGTTGAGGAATTCAAACGTTCGAGATGAGAAGTCTCCATCCTTCTGGTTCCACATACTTCCACCAAGGAAAGGAGTAACTTCGAGAATTTGCTGTGAAGCGGGTGCCAGGTTACGTGCTGAGGCAGCATCACATAGCGAAAGTCCAATCATGAGGCAGCGGAGTAGATTTGACGTAGGTCGTGTCATGTCTTGGTAAGCTTCGAAGCGAGTAGCAAGGCGGTCCAAAAGTCGGAGAACATTCTCTTTCACGAGCTGCAACTCTTCAGCCGCCCGAGACGGGTCGCTGTCAAGGATTTGAAGAGCCGAGGACAGAGTAGGACCAGTGACAGCTTTCAACACGTTAGAAAACTCAGCATGTAGGCGACTGAGCTCTGACTGATCGGGTCTGTAGATTGGTCGAACCTCTTCCGGAAGGGGGCCTAAAGCGTTGGCTTCTGCTTCAAGGAGGCGAATGCGCTCGTTCGTATCCTGTCCAGTAAAGAGTTTCTCAAATGTGCGGAGTGAGTCAGTTCGCTCGTTGAGAAGAGCATGCATTTCTTGAAGAAACTCGCGTTCCATCTTAGGCCTGCTTTGAGGGTCAAAAACGCGATCCGGGACGTACAGCTTGACAGTTCCAATGCTGAAGTGAATCCAGGCAAAAGCAGACAGATGGGCCTGGTTTTGGGTGTCTTTTTGTGAAGCAGCGAGTGCCTTCAGAGCAGGAATCAGATGCTCTGTGGCAATCTGACGGAAGTGTTCCTGTTCAATGCGAGATACAATGCCATCGAAGATTTGTGAGCAATTTACAGGATCCTGAGAAACCAGCTGTGCTGCTTCAACAGCCTCCTTGAGGCCCTGGCCATGAGCAGTGAAAACCTCGAGAACAAGGTTGGAAAGGACGTTGTTCAGTCTTGTTAGAGGATTTTCCATCAAGTCCGCACTTAGGATTGCAAGCTGCCGGCCAGCAATCGGAAGCTCAGCTTCAAGGAGAGCCAAAGATCCCAGATTGACTGATCCCAGTCTTTGAAGCTTTGACCAGAACGAGGTTATAAGTTTACCGTCCCAAAAGAACTGGTTCTGATACACCAGGTTTTCTACTGACTGAAGCAATGCAGCCTGGTGCTCAGAACTGGCAAGCATCATTCCGGCCTGAGTGGGTATATTGGACAATACTCGCAGCTCTGCATTGTCTGGGCTATTGGGACTTAGCATTGACACCTGGCGAAGTGATTCGAACTCTTCTACCATGAAAGGCATACGTTCAGCTTCATCTGTGCCAATTCGGCCTTCTAAAGACTCGATCTCTGCAGTAAGAGCTTCCAGAAGGGAGTCTAAGTTGGGAACATCACTGCGAATAATTCCCGAGGCCTTCTCAAGAGTTATCATAGCCTTTGTCAAATCAGGAATGGTTGCTCCGGCCTTCCATCGCAAAGTGTCAAAGCGAGAGCCTAGCTTCTCGAGCTCCAGTGTTCGGTCCAAAAGTTGCTTCGTAGGGAGAGGAGTCGGGCGGAAAATGTGCCAAAGCAACTCCATACTCAGACCAGTCGACAACTTAAACCCGGCTGTGAAGTCCTTGCCGAGTCGATCGATGAGAATGAGAACGAATTCTCGCTCTTGGGTACCATTTGATATATCCAATTGCTTTTGGAGGAAGTTAGCACCTTGGGCAAGGTGTGCTTGAAACTTGGCTTCGTCAAAATCGGGCTCAGTTGCGAGCCGCACAGTACGCTCAAGATACCGGAGAACACCTCTTAAGATAACAACGCGCTCCGTCCATAATTCAGAGGAGTTGAAATTGAAAGCAAGCCACTCTTTAGCCGCATTGATCGTGGAATCCAGGAACGAGGCCAACTTCACAGTAGCGTCCTTCGACACGGCTGCCACACGAGCGCTAACAAGTGATCTTTGGAGTCTGTTGAGAGCATTCAATTTCTGAGCCTGAGCTTGGTGTCGCTGGTCCTCAATGGAGTTGTGCAAATGGTATAGGTCTTTGTAGAACTCCAAGCAGGCGCCAAGCCATCGCCCAGTGTCAGGCGAAGGCAAAAGTTGAGCGACGGGGAAATTGTTGAGCGGGTGCAAGGGCTGCGCGGACTTGAGTGCTTCAGGGACGCTCAGCAAGGCGTACAATCTTGAAACGGCATTGACACCGTCAGCACCATTGTTTGAATGAAGGAAATTAAGCAATCCTGAAACTCCGGTCCTTAGCACCTCTTTGTTCGCCGTACTTTGAGATAGAGTGTCGGCAAATCGAGGAAGGAGAGTAACGTCAGTTAAAGAAAGAGTCTCAAGAGCGCGCTCGACGATCTGAACTGATTCATCAGTGGTCGTGTCGGCTGCCAGTTTGCTTGTATTGTATCGTTGCAAAGTACTCTCCACACTCACGACTCTGCTGTAGGAGGAGTCGAGGGCAGGAGGAGGCGTGTGAATATGAATCTCTACAGCACGGTTTCGCATTGCACGGGAGAGTTCGCCGTATCGCGGATCCATGGTCAAGAAAATGCGAAAGTCTGGATGTGGCCGCACGATTCGAGGCTCTCCGCCAGGTCCACAGTGTTCGTTGATGCTCAAGAACCCATTTGGCTCGAGAAGAGAGTTCAGTCGATCCAAGACGGAAGCGTTACACATGTTAGCGTTGTCAAGAACCAACCACTGGCCCATTTGCAACGCTTTAACAATAACACCATCCAACCACTCGAAGCGAGGGTTTTCCAACACTAAAGAATGTTGCAGAGGAACAAGGGTCTTGGAAAGCGCGGTGGCTACATCGGAGTTCGTAGGGACCTCCAGAAGCAGTTCTTTGACACATGCAGTGATAGCAGGAAGTGAATCAACATCACCGGTAAACCTATCAAGCAGGTGAAGCAGCTGGAGCGCCTGGTTTGGAATATCGGCTGGCACCACCGACATAATAGAATTCTGCAGTTCCTGCTGGAGGGCTCGGAGAGCGGCATTAACCTCTCGAAGAGGGTCTGCCTGTTCGAAGCCACCAACAAGATCCATAGTATCGATATCGGCGTTCATGGGGAACACGACAAGCGACTTTCCAGCCAGAGCTGCGACGTGCTCTAGAAGAACTGACTTGCCGTAGCCTGAAGGGCTGCTAAGAATACAAGGAACATTCTGCTTCACGCAAATCATGAGAGACTCAAGCTCAGCCAGTCTGGGAACAATGTCGATGTTAGGGAGTCGCTCTGGCTGAGAATGGGGATGTCTGTCAAGCAGGGCCAAACCGACTTGACCGAAAAGAGAATTGATATCATGGTAAAGGCTATGCTGTCGTGGAGCGGAGCCAGAGATCAACGTAAAAAGATCCTTTACTTCCTCGCGATCCCGTTGCGTTCGGAATCGCTGTCGGACAATAATGTCAAGGAAGTCATCAACATGAGCGTTCTGGAGGAGAGGATCAGAAGAGTCAAGAAGTTTCAACCAGCGAAGGACATCTCGCAAATTGAATTCCCAAGGACTGCCTTGACTTCCAAAAGCCTTCTCGATAGCAAGCTTGTGGTCGAGCTGGGACACGAACTGGATCAATTGGTTGATCACCTGGGGTGAAATCTTAGGATAGTTGTGCGCGGCAATCAAGTTCAGATCGTCATCTGAGAAAACATCGGCGTAAACAACGATGAAACGGTTGACAAAGGAAGCGGGCAATCCTTTGCGGCCGCCACCCTGATGATGCGGGTTTTGAGCTGCAAAAAGACGGAAATCTGGATGGCGCTTGAAGACTTGGTCCAGCTCGGAGATATAAACCTCACCTCGATGGTCAAGACAGGCGTTCAAACCTTCCAGGACAGGTTGGGAAGCAAGATTCATTTCGTCAAGGAGCACCCATTCGCCCTTCTGCATAGCTTGAAGGAACGGCGCATCTCTCCAAGCAAAGTTGCCGGCCTCAGCTCCTTCAACAGGGACATCAGTACCAAACAAATCCATCAAATCGGTTTGATCAGAAAGGTTGATTCTAGTCAAGGGCTGGCCACATGCCTGGGACAAGGCGGCCACAAGAGTGGTTTTTCCTACTCCAGGACTTCCTTCGAGAAGAATTGGCTTCTGCATTTGCAGCGCTCGGAGGACTCGCATCGCGTTCAAGCGGGTGGTGGGTGCATGGAAAGCAAAGCCAGGGTCAGCAACTCCTGTGGAAGCACGAGAGATGCTGAAGTGCCCGATGGTCAGAGAACGATCATCCATAGAGAGCTCGGGGTGAGTCTCATAGACATTAGAAACATCCTTGCCAATAAGCTCACTCAATTTACCTAGACATTTCTGTCGTTGCTGACCAAGTGACTTGGGATCTGTAGCCAGAAGAGCGGAGGGATTGGCACCGAGACTGTCAATGAAGATAGTTGAAGCACCATGGACCAGTGAAACAACAGGATCGCTGGAATGGAAGTTGTTGATGAACTGGACCCAGACAAGAATCTCTCTGACGGAGAAGGGCGTCGATGCCATAGACCTGAAAGTGTCACCAAACCAAGCAGCAAACTTCACAACAACCTCAACTAGCTGTTTAGAGTCGCCCTTGAGCTTTGTTTTGACAATCTCGTAGATATCCTCACTTTGTGACAAAGCTGGAACCCAAATTTCGGTGAATCTGTTTCGTAACGCAGGCGATAGTTCCTTCTTTCCGAAATCGCCGCCAGGGTTCATGGTGGCAAAGAACTGGAAGCCCTCGGCTCCAACGACGAAAGAGTTATCAATTCCCTTTTCAGCAAGGAGAAGGGTTCTTGAAGGTTCCAACACGGAGTTAAGACGCTCCAAGACCGAGTCATCAGCCAGAGAGATTTCATCCAGAAGGAAGAAGTGGCCTTCTCGCATCGACTCTACTAGGCTTCCATCCGCCCACTCGAACAAGGCTTTACTTCGTGTTTCATGGGCACCGATACGCTCTCGAACGTCTTCCGGAATGTTGCTGATGACTGAAGCATCCAATGCCTTATATCGCTCCAGGCGCTCTTCGACCGAGCCAGAAATATCCAAACCAAGAGTTTGTAGAACTGACTTTAAGTCCACATCCATGGCATCGATGATGGCTCCTCGGTTACGAACAGGTCTCTGAGAACCGATCAAATCGCCCGTCTCGGTGTTTTGGTGAGCATTGACGATGTGCAGCTCCTTTTTCAATGCCTCAGCGAGCAATTGAACAACTGTGGTTTTTCCACAACCTGTCTCACCCACCAAGAGGACAGGTTCATTGTTGCGCAATGCTCGAGAGACAAGAACATAGAGTCGCCGCATGGCATGAGTCCATACAACACCTTGATTGTTGTTATGGCTTACAAAGTCCTTCAGCTCAGGGGCCATGGTGGCGGAATACAGGTCTTGGGTGTTGATTTTGACCTTGAAAACCTTTTCGATGACCTCCTTGACAGCTATGCGCTCCTCCTCTTCACGAACTCTTTCGGCTAACAGCATAAATCCATCAGAAGCAATTTGCTCACGGAGACCGCCCTTTCGCAACGCCCAGCGGAACAGATCGCGAAGAGTAGCAAAACTGTCTTTCTGCTCAAACAGCCGGCTTGTTTGACGAAGTCGCGAGAGTTCCTTATAGACAGTAACAATTCTCTTACAGTCAGGTGGGGAGGTTTCAGGGCTTCGCTGTGTGAGAATAGTCTCCAACTCATCTTCGGGTATATCGTCAAAATGTAGTTCAAGAAATCGATTACGGAACGCTCTCGAGAGCACCTTTCTTCCACCATACAAGCCAGGAGGATTCTGCGTGGCGAACAGAATAAAGTTCTCGTGAGGCTTTACGATCTCCTGGGTCTCGGGGATTAAAAGCTCTCTGTTGTCGTCGAGAAGGCGGTTCAGGGCCTCGAGGACATCGGTTGGGGCTAAGTTCAGTTCATCAAGCACAATCCAATGGCCTTGACGCATTGCCTGAACCAGAATACCCTCTTGAAAACGGAGTTTGCCATCGGACCCGGAGATGTAGGTACCAAGGTATTCCTGAAGGTCGGTATGCTCGTGGTTGTTGATACGCACAAACTTGTTACCAGTGAAGTTTGCAAGGTACTCGATCATACTTGTCTTTCCAGCGGAAGTTGGTCCTTGGATAAGAATAGGGAATCGCCTGGTTGAGGTGGCGCGGACGAGATTCAGAAGGTTACGCTCCACGTAAGGGGTAATAATGTAGTCTTTACGCTCAATGGGAGTTTCATTGCCCTGGAAAAGCCAGTATTGTCTGTCCCGATTTTGGTTTTTGAAACGCACATATTGCTTGCCGTCGTTAGGATGTTTGGGTGCTTGGGAAAGTAATGACTGGGGGTTGCCGTGGCTCTCAAAGAGATGATGGGATATCAAGGGAACAAGCATTTGTTCCGAGTCTCTGTCAAGTAGTGTAAGAAATCCCATAGCAAAGCCCTCATAGAGAGCCCTGCGCAAGCCATAATATGGTGCAATGGTATTCACATAGCTCAGAACTCGCGTAAGGGTACGAAGACTGAAGTGAGGTACCTCATTCGCTCCATCAACTAGCCTCTTCTCCTCCGCCAACCGTTTGGTATTAAGATAAAGGCGCGCGATGTCATCTGCTGCTTGGTCGTTCTTGCTACTGCTACTACCAAGATAGGTCTTGATGATTGTGAGCAGATCTTTGATATCCTTGTCTGGGCTAGAAACATAAACTTCGGTGAATCGAGAGCGGATTCCAACTGGCAGATCCCGCTTTCCAATATCGGTCGCAGGATTCATGGCACCGAAAATTCTAAAATTGGGGTGAGCCTCGATCTTCTCGATCTCACCAGTTTCTGACAGCAAGATAGAGGGTTTCTCGTCGGGACCAGTCAGGAGATCAGCGATACTCTCGAGAGTGTCGGGAGAAGCAAGGTTAATCTCGTCAAGAAGTACCCAGTCACCGTTACGGACAGCCTTGACAAGATTTCCTTCCATGAAAGAGAAAGCAAAGGTACCAGAGCCTCCAGAAATCTGGACATCGAATTGCTCGAGATTCCGGGCAAACATATCCCATCGTGGGCGTAGATCAAGGAGGGTTTGCAGCTTGGACTGAGTCTTTCGACGTTTTGTAGGCTGTTCATCTCCATTTCGAGTCTCTCCTTGCTCTGTCTGAACTCGTTCAAGCTCTTTGACAATCTTATTGAACATCTTGGGGGCTTCCTTCCACAGTTTTGACACCCTTGACCATTGGCCTTTAGCAAAGCATTTACCGACCTGCTCAAGATACTTTTGATTCTTGGACGCTGAGATGCCAGTGGCGGAGAAAAGGTCCTCAAATTCTTCCTTGAGGGGCATCGCTAATGTCCGCGTATTGACGGGTTTGAATCCACCGAGAAGGTCACCAACCTCACTTTGCTGGGACAGGTTTACAGCGATAAGCTTATGGCCCAAGGACTCGGCCAGCTGTTGCACTACCGTGGTCTTGCCTATACCTGTTTCTCCGACAAGTAGGACAGGCTCGTTCAGCTTCACAGCGACGGCAATCTGTTCCAACAGCTTTTTGGCATGCGCTGTGCTGGCGAATGGTCGTTTTGATTTCTGTACTCTGCTCGATTGCTTCTTCTTGCGCAACACAGCGCGGCCAATACTGAACTGATTGTCGCTTTCCTGCAAAGGGGGTATATGAGTCGATAGGTAATATTCCACTCGTTCTTTTGGGACGCGCATCTCCTCCGCGATGGCAAAGACGAGGTCTTTGCCGATCTGAGCATCAGGACAGCTTCCAACAAAACAATCAACAGCTTCCATGAACATTTGATCTTCCGTCGTATTGGTGATGGCTTCCTCACCGGTCTTTGAGCCTGAAGCGATTAAAGATTCTCGCAGTCTGCGGCACCACTTCAGCAAGTCCCGCAACGTCATCTGGCGATCCATAACATTTCTACCCCGAGCCAATGCACCAGGTTTGTTCCCGATCTGGGACAGACGGGCATACACGGCAAGGATATCCGGGACAAGCCTACGTAGGATGGGATACGTTTGGACCACGACGTTTTCGAGCTCGGAGGCCGCAAGGGGCTGGGTATTCAAAGTCTGCCAGAAGCGGATGCCAACCATACTTGGCAGATTTTCCCTGCCATTCATCCCTCGTGATGTCCGTACTGTCGCGAAGAGTCGGAAAGTGCTTGCTGCGCGTATTCTCTCGCCTCGGCTTGGGATGAGGAGTTCCTTTCGCTCAATCAGGGGGAGCAGGGTGCTCAAAACCTCCGTGGGGGCTCGGTCCAGATCTTCCACCAAAACCCATCGGCCTTCCCTCACTGCTGTGGTCAGAACACCGGGGCGCCACTGGAAAGAACCAGGTTTCGAATCAGTCGAGTACAAGCCAATCAGCATCTTCGCGTCCGTCTGTTCGTTCAGGTGCAACGTGACCATATTTGAGTACATGCCAAGTTGCTTAGCTATTTCGTGTACTAAGGCGGTCTTGCCAACTCCGGGAAGTCCGTACAACATGACTGGGTCGGGATCGCGGAGCATAGTTGCAAGCCTCTCCAAGTTAGACACGGTCGTAGGTGTGAGCACGAGGTTCGAAGGCTCTCCGGTTGGGCCCAGGGGTCTGGGGAGGATAACATTTCCATAGGCAACGACGTAAGGTGTCAGGGTCTGTAAACAAGAATTTTCGTTGTTGTCGGCTTCATGGGCAGCTTGTACTTCCTGACGCAAAGTAAGGAAGGACTTCACTCGAGACTGTTCGTACAGCGACAGAAACCCGTAATCAATCGATCTGCCGTCGAAGTCTGCGAGAATAGCCTCGCTCTTGCCGATGTGTTCTTGGATTAGAGACTCAAGCTTCCAATCTGATCCATGAAGAAGCTGGATAAAGATTCTGGTCGCAAGATAACGAACTGCTGTACTTTCATGATTAAACAGGGTCTGCATAAAAGCGGCCGACGTGAGAGGGCCGAAGTTGCGCGAGTCGAAACTGATCAGCCTCCAAGCAACGAGGAGACTCTGTAAGAGGACCTCTCCATCCTGCGTGATGGCATCCTGGTCGAGTTTCAAGGGTGGAAGTCGGAGAGAGGGTGAATTAGTCGGCTGTTCGGCGGTTGAAGAGGCGTATTCGATAAAGGTGGATAGGTAGGGAGCAAAGGGCAATATACGTGCAAGTGCCGAGTATATTCGTACGTATTGTGAAGGTTCGTTGCCGGGGTTAAGAATCCATCGAGCACAAATGTCTGGGAAGACATGCTCGAAATGCGCAAAGATGCGCTCTGTAAGTGGTGGGCAAAGAGCTGCCTCAGCAATAGCGTCAAGCAGCTTCGTCGAAGAGTCTGTTTGGATGATTGCCAGTATTTCTGCAGGCAAAATTTCCAACACAGTCGCATCCGCAAGGAGCGACCTCCTCTGCCGAGAGACATCAATCATTCCCATGATTGCGCTCGTGTCGACGATTTTTGGCTGCCGATGCTGGTGTTGGCGTAATAATTCACCAGCCGCATCTCTTGAACTAGACTTTTTTTTTCTGTTATCTTATCTCGGCTTGTAAATTTCCGGGGGCTGCTCAGGCAACGCTAATCCGTTCTAGTAATGGACCCTGGAGTTCACCTGTAAAGTAATTGGCATCGACAATATTCAATTTACGAAGTTAAATAGCTAGAAACATTTGTTACTATTTAAAGAGTAGTTAAATACGAGGCTGCATACTCAGGTATCTGATTCTCTTTGAGTTGGACATATATTGCACCAACCTCATGCCTGCCTGTAGGGAAGCTCAAGCGAGCGTACTTTATGGCTCACAAGGGATCACAGAATCAGCAACTAGAACACAGACAGTCCCAATGCTTAACTCAATTGACCCATTGTTATTAGCAATTGAAGTCCATTACTTGTACATTAATTAATAAAATTCCAGTTAAAGAAAATCAATTGCACTGCAAACATGAGATCGTTCGACATGAGTGCCCCATTTATTCACGTGACTCAGCCGCTAGCCCGCCGGAACATCGAGACAGCTCGAAAAACTTCAAGACGTCGTTCCCTCAGACGCCCGCACGCGACGACTCTCTCGAATTGAGCATCCACCAGTTCAACCACAACAATGGCCATGTCTTGTCGGTACGCCGCCCAGAGCTGTGCTCGCCAGCTTCGATCCGCCCGCGCTGCCCGAGCACCCGCACAGTTCGTCCGCATCCCGGCCACCTCGAGAAGATGGAACTCGTCCGAAGCTGCTCCCACCAACCCCAAGATCGAAGCCATTGTCGACCAGATTAGCCAGCTTACTCTTCTGGAGACTGCTGACCTTGTTTCCAGCCTCAAGGTTAGTGCTGGTGTTGGAATGAACATCAATTGGTACTTGGCGGGGTTATCTGGACCGTAGTCGCTAACATGACACCTCCAATAGAACAAGCTCAACATCCCCGATATGCCCATAGGCGGTTTTGCTGCTGCTCCTGCCGCTGCCCCCGCTGCTGTCGAGGAGGCTGAGGAAGCCGCTCCTGCCGCCGCCGAGAAGACACTCTTCACCCTCAAGCTGCAAGGATTCGATGCCGCCTCCAAGGCCAAGGTCATCAAGGAGATCAAGAACATGCTCGGCCTGAGCTTGGTGGATAGCAAGAAGTTCGTTGAGAGCTCACCAAAGATGATGAAGGAGAACGTTCCCAAGGAAGACGCTGAGAAGATCATCACCACCATGAAGGAGTTGGGCGCCACTGTGGTTATGGAGTAAGGCGGATCATCAAATCTATGGGACACGACGACTAGCGACTTGGCACGATAGATGGCTGGATTGCATGTATAAAAAACATATGTACTAGTATCTAACAATATGCACCCTTAGACAAGACTCATCGGTGAGTTTTCTCTAATCATGATATCATATTGAACATGAAGTAATTATTGTCACTTGAATAAGCTGCAATCGTTGCTTCGAATTCTATGAAACAATGGTTTTAAACATCATGACTCCAGACAGCCATGCAGCAAATGGCGGGTATCAATCCTTTCTTGTTTTGTTCTCCGAATTACAAATCGAGCACTGTTTCGATGCCTTTCGACACCGTCCGAGAAAAGATGTGCTGGACATCTAACAACGGGTCTCATCCACCCTCATCTTTGAACCATGGTAGTGAGACTGTATCCTCATCACTCTCTGGAACAACTCATCCTCCTCTTCAATTAGGCGCTCATCATCGTCTCCGAAATCGCTGGTGGTTTCCCATAGTCGTTCCTAATGATGGTCACCATTCTTTGCCGCCCGATGATGATGGCAGCCAGACTGCATTTCCATTTCCTTCTGAAAGTCACCCTGCTCTTCACTAATCAGACGATCGTCGTCTTCTCCGAAATCACTAGTCTCCTCCCATAATCGATTCATCTCAGCATTATCGGTTTTGGGGATGGCCCATATACTTTCGCGCTCGCGCTTGTGACGCTCTCGGTCTTCTTCGATTCGCTGCTCTATTTGACGTTTGTCAAGTTGATTTGATGCGCCTCGTCGATCTGATTTGGGGATGGCCTGGGAAGGCGGTATATCCGTCATCTCAACATCTCCATTTGGTGAGGCGAGGTCTGCTGCGTTTGTTTCACGCTCCTTGATAACATCCTCAATCTGGATTACTGCTTGCGACTCCAGGTAGCCCTTCCCTTGAAGCCCTTGTAAAACCTGTACTGAATGTCAGTTGAAGATTCTAAAACAAGTTGAGGGCATCTGATCACAATGGGTCAACTAACTTTTCGAACAACTCTGACGTTGGCAGCGCCGGATCGATCATCAGGAGCAACAGCATCGACAACACGAATAATGTCTCGTTGCATCATTCGAATATAGTCTGTATGTCCATCGCGTTGTGCCATATCGAGAAAATGCTCAATAAAGTACATAATGTTGGCCCTTGTATTCATGTTATTCTATTAAATTGAGATTAGTGATGAGTTTACACTGAGAATTGATGGCCCTACCACTCTTTCCAGCTGTTCGAGAATGCACGAGTGCAAGTCCTCATCCATATCCCTATATCGTAGCGCATATTGGGCAGCTTTTTGCGCAGATGCTACTGAGGCATTGAGATGCTGAAGCTGAGAGGTGAAGCGCATGCGCACTTCAAAAGGATCGGTCATTGTGAAAGACTATAATGAAGATGATTAAAATAAAAACGTATGAAGTAACGAACTCCGTAAATTGGGAACCTTTGAGCGACTTCAAACCCTTGCTTGGTGAAACAAAATACAACGGCTCTCGTATAAGATAGTTCTTCAGTCAGTGGTAGTTGAGATGAGAAGCCCAAGCAATTTGTTGCTGTAGCTGTAGGTTCCATCCATGTTTGGTAGTGGATCAGCGAGCCGTCCATTTGGTGTGCCACATTGTGACTGTTGTTGTGGCTGTGGCTGTGCTCATCTGCGGTGAGCGAATTTGCGACCTTGAAGTGACCGGGAATAATCAAAGTCTCACCTTGTCACAAATACAAATATTATCTACTTTGGGCATGTCTTTTTTGCTTTTCTTATCCGTATTCTCAGCTGAAATCCCTTCACTAAGAAGAAATGAATCCGGGTCGGACTAGCCGAAGGTGTATCACATAGCTCTAACCATAAAAGGTTGCCGGTGAAAAGCCTGTCAGTGTCAGGCATGTCAAGCTCTTGTTCGCTGAAGCAACGTTGAAGCCATCCATACATGGATTATGGACATGGGCATGTCAGGGGCTTCGTCCTGGTGAATTACCTCAGATCGCCAGGGGTCACTTACACTTACACGGTCTGGGCGAAGAGGCCACCTCAGGCTTAGTAGAAGACCATGTACTGTAAAGTACTTTGTTAGCCCTTAACCTATCAAAAAAGGCTCTACTTTGATGGCTTTTCTTACATCTCCTGACATGGTGAGACTTTGGCTGTCTGCAATTTGTCCTCGCCTCTACTCTCACTGAATGGCACCCGTTTAACAGTGTTTCTGCGCAAAGATTTATACGTAGTTAGTTGTTTTACCCCTTATTCTTCCGTCTTTGCTTCGTTTTCCTGTTTTGAATACGGGGCAAGACGCGCATTGGGCAGCAAAGGAACTTTACGTTACCTGGGACTCAGTCTTTGGACTGCTGAGGTGTATATATATGTACGTATGTACAGAGTAAACAAGGACTCTATCAACCTGACGGCAATAAAATAATAAGTCAATAAATGTGGAATCCTTCCATATAAATCTTGCATCTTCCCCCGTTTCCCCAGCTTTTTTCGTTTATTCAATTTATTTTGCTTCCACCTTTCCCCATTCCATTCTGGCCTATCTTTGCCGCCTCTAACGTTACGTTAATACTTTTAAGGCTCTACACTAGTCAGTCAACTGCCTTAAGATTTTCTTCCTCTTGTACACAACTTTTTGTTATTCAACCAACTTTAGACACAAAATCAGCCATGCCCAACTCAATGGCTCTCACACCTTACGGCTCGAATGGAAGTACAGACCTCACCATGGCTGTCCTTGGCTGTGGTAAGTATTCAGAAGATGAACACATGGCTACATGGCGCACCCCTACCCGTGGATAGTTATAAGCGCCGTGCATGTTGTTAAAGTCTTCACGTCTAAGTAGAATTGCCGGATCCATGTGCTGATTGCCAAATAGGTACCATGGGTGTCGCTATTCTTAGTGGAATCTTGAATTCTCTCGCCGAGATGCAAGGACCTAAGCCCCTCCAGCAGTTGCCCCGATCTGGAGCTTCAACGCCTGGTGACGAGGTCCCTGAGCGACTTCCTTCGCGCTTTGTTGCCAGTGTAGCCACTCCTGCTGGCGCTAAGCGCGTCAAGGGTGCGCTTTGGGAGCACTCTTCTGTCCTCAAGGTTGTCCACAACGATAACCTCGGTGCTGTTCAGCAGTCTGAGGTTGTCATCCTGGCATGCAAGCCCTGGATGGTCAAGGAGATTCTTACTGAGCCCGGTATCTCAAAGGCCCTGCATGGCAAGCTCCTGATCAGTGTTTGCGCCGGTATCACTGTCGAGGACATCGAGATTGCGCTTCACGGCGCTGTACCCTGCAAGGACCCTGAGGAGGATGGCCGATGCCGCATTGTTCGTGCCATGTGCAATACTGCTGCCGTTATCCGCGAATCCATGACTGTCATTGCTTCCCCCAACTCTCCTCTTGACCACGCCACCGAGAGCCTGGTTACATGGATCTTCAAGCGCATTGGTGACGTTGTTTACCTGCCGACCCGACACATGGACGCATCAACAGCTCTGTGTGCTTCCGGTCCTGCTTTCTTCGCTCTCGTCCTAGAGGCTGCTATTGACGGTGCCGTTGCCATGGGCATTCCTCGTCCTGATGCACAGCGCATGGCCACACAGTCTATGAGGGGCACAGCTGGTCTTGTCCAGCATGGCGAGCACCCTGCCCTTCTCCGAGAGAAGGTCTGCACATCTGGAGGCTGCACTATTGGTGGTGTCCTGGTCCTTGAGGAGGGTAAGGTCCGCGGCACTGTTTCAAGAGCTGTACGTGAAGCCGCTGTTGTGGCTGGACAGATTGGCAAGGGCGCTGAGGGTGTAAATGGAACAAGGTTCAATTACGAATGAGATGGCCATAATCAAGAGAATCGGCTGGGACTTCTTAACTATACTTATCCGCGGCTGCTTGTCACAGTGTCCGCTCATTGCGGTTCACGAATCTACCCTGGACGAAGTTGAATGATCCAACCATGGTCAGGGATGGAGCCAAGAGGTGGTTCTAACATCTCTTTCCATACTGTATTACAACTGGACAAGCTTTCCGCATTTTGAAAATAAATATCCCATGTGTTCTGGGCACCTTTATCCTGTATATTATCGCATTGCATGGTACATACGGACATGAACTACAATGACTTGCATTTAAAGCGTCACGCATAATGCAAGTCTCCAATAGTATCTCTACGGGGTGTGCATACTATTTCACAATAGCCTTCCAAGCCTGTGTTGCGCCTTACTGTCCTGATCGATATTCTTTATTTTCCCATTTACAGATCATGCTGAATCTGTAAGACACAGACAGATATTACAGTGATTTGGCTCTATGTACAGTTGACAAACGGATTTCCTCGTCCGATCCATTCCTAACGCCCAATTAAACATCGTTCCTTTCTTTGATATTTCACACGTAATTACTACAGTGGCATTCAGGCGTCTTCCACTCGAGCCTTCTTGCTACCAGAACCCCCCGCACCATCCTCAACATCCAGCTTTCGCTTGCTGTTAGCTGCTGCCTGGCCTTCAGTGTGCTGATCTGAACGATCAACAGCAGCCAGGATGCGTGCATACTCGAGGCCAACACCATGCAGGGTATCATCGAGCTTTTCCACACGTTCACGAGGTTCGATTTGAGAAAGCAGATCCTTGTTGTGGCGGTACAGCCGTTGCTTCACGATCAAACTCCATAATTTGGCTTGATGTTGATCGGCCTTTGACGCAGCTGGTTTGTCTTGGTCAAACGCCATGGTTGGTCGTACTGATAGAGGGAGTTGAGACATGAGGTGCATCTCGAGGACTCTTCCAAACTGGCGTGGAGCGATTTTGGCCTCAAGGCGGATCGTCTCGAGCTTATCGCTATTAACAATCAGCTTGGGGAGTGTGCCCTTCTTAGGAATGGCGACATCAGTGTCAACTTTCAAACTGTTGAATTCAGGCATCTTTCGGAGAAATTGTAGGTCACAGATATCTCTCAAATCGTCAAATGCTTCGTTGGGGTCTTCAACAGTAAACTCATAAGTCTGTGGGATCTTGTGGTAATGCTCGAAAATAGTCTTGTAGAGTCGCGCTCCGTTGCCCTTGCCTTGGAATGGAGGCAGAATGACGAATTGCGACAATCTTGCCCTGGAAGGGAGCTCGCCAAGGTCCATGTTACCATTGGGCAACTCCCACTCGTCGTTTCGTGGTGATGCAGGTGGGGTGGGAGGCTGGAAATAGTAGAAACGATAGACAGTCGAGTAGCCTACAAACACATATGTAGTCTTGTCCCCCACCTTGCGCTTCTGATACAGGGCAAAGAAAGTCCAACGGTCCGCATCAGATAGGTCGAGTTCGGTTGACTCCCCTTCAGGATCTTGGCCAATATAGGTTCCCCCTTCAATGAAGAGAGGTACAAATAGTTGCAGGCGGGCGTTGAGCTGCTTGATAGCTGGATCGGCAAGGTTTCCGCGCCAGATCTCGTATTGACCATCGTGGCTATCGAAATTTGTGTGAAGTTTTCCTGGTGGTGCCCAGTCGTCGGCCAGTAGCTTGGAGCTTTCCTCAAAATCGCTTGCTTTAGCAAAGGCAACTAGATGCTGTCAGTATTTATGGCTTTGATACACAAAGATGAACAACGCACTCTTGGGCAGATGGTTGCCCTCCTCGAGGATAGCTGCCACATCTGTCGGCTCAGGTCCGCCGACTGCATTGAATTTCTTGCTGTAGGACGTCTTCAGGTGCGGTCGCATATCGTTGGCCCGATATCGAATGTTGACCTTAAGATCCTTGTACCCGAAAATCTGCTCCTCCTCGCCGAAAATCGAGTAAGTGTGTCGAGGGTTGAAGGTCGCAACATGCTGAAGACCAGATTCGGAAGGGGATACAAGGCTGATGTGAATTGCCTCGTTGGCGTTCGCGAGCCCTTTGAAGAATGTCAGTATTAAGGAACAATGAAAGTTGCGACAGAGACTACACTTACACTGTTCAACGTCCGTCATTTTTCCTTGTGCAATTAAGAAAAAGAAACAATATTTATCGCTAGTGGGAATCAAGATGCGATCTGACGTAAATAAGTCTGAAGAAAATCAAGTACCTCGTGATGCGCTGTCGTTGTGAAAGGATGCCGTTGCTCGGTTGAAAGTAGTACTCAAAACGCGTGGAGACAGCCGGCGCGTCTAGGTTAGGTTACCTGGGTGAGCTGCACGCGTTTCAATTAAGGCGCATCTGTACCTACCTAGGTAGGTGGACCCGGTAATGTGCTGTAGGTCAGTACAGTGCAGTATTATCATACAGGGCTGGTTCATTCCATACAGGGCCATGCATAAAACGGGCTTAGACGGGTCAAAATTGAATGACGCAAGGCGGGCAAGACAGCCTTCGAGATACGTACCTCAAGACCAAGTCCGAACGGCCCGTGCCCCTGTCTATCGCATGTCAATCAAGATAACCATCTTTTGGTCACTTCTAGGCTTCACTTTAAATCTTATCCTTACAAATTTGTGCGCCATGCGCTGTGTCTCTTCGAAATGTTACACATAACAAGCAGTTCGTCGCCGGTCGGCTCAGCCATCTTCTCATGTATCGTTCTTGTTGTCATCTCCTTCGTCGTTCTCCTTATTCTGCGATACTACCTCCCTCTGCGGACAACGCCAGCCTTTTATCTCATCCCCATCTTCTTCGCTCTCTGGCTTCCAACAATAGTCGTTATCCTTGTCCCGATCGATCTCGCCTCGAGCGCAGTCACTGGAGATGAAGCTACAAGAGGAATATGGCTCCCCGAACGGGTCATATTGGTTTCATGGCGCATCTCGTATTGGTTGACATTTGCCTTGACTTGGTATGATGATTTGCTGGTGTGTATGGCGTGTCATGCTGACGAACAACCCCAGGTTCATCCTCCCAATTTTGGCCGAATATTCCGACTCTGGATACAGGGAACCATACGACAAATTCATGTACTCAGTTCGCAGCAATGCGCAATTTCACGCCATTGTTCTGGGATTCTCATCGATCGGCCTCGTTTACTTCTTCATCAAGTTTGGCTTCAAGGTCGAAGCCATCAAGGGCACTATCATGGCACTTGCATACTGTTGGGGACTGATTCTTGCTATTTATCTAATGGGTCATGGTTTGGTATCAATACCGAGACGCCTCATGCGCGGCGCAAGCATCAGCGGACGACTCCGACGACTCCAGAGCAAGGCGCCCAAGGTTTACGAAGAGATGGAGGACTCGATTGCAAAACTTGAGGATATTGAGGTTCAAGTCGCTGAACTAGGACGACGCAAGACAGGAAGTGCAAATACATACCGAGACTGGATTGAAGAACTACACGAAATGGCCAACCTCCCAGAATCTCAAACTCGAAGCACACGATTCGGTACGGGACCCGACACTACCATTATTCCACATGTTATCACCGAAAAATACCTCGCCGATCTCACCAGGAAATACGTGCGCGCAAAGCACGCTCGATCTCGATATGTCAATGCATGGAGCGACCTGGTTCAAGAAGCAGCCGAAACACAAGCAATTCTGGATTCCGCAGCATCGAAAAAGCTCGATTTTGGAGAGGCATCGCCCCACGCAACATTTTGGGAAAAGACTGTCATCTTGACTCCATACACACGATATCTCTACTATTACCAGATATTACCTTATGCTCAGGTTCTTCTCGGCCTGTTCTTGGCAGCAGCATCCGCTTGTATTGTTTGGTCCGAGGTAGTTAAGGTTGCGTTCCCCAAACTGTCGGTCATCAGATTAACAGTGGTGCATCACTGGGTTGGCGATAAGCCTGAAGTTGGTTTCGCTGGTCAGGCCATCTCATCGTTCTGGATTTGCTACATGTGTGCAGCTGCCTTGATATCAATGACAGAAGTCAAAGTCTGGCGTGGTCGAGCTCTTGTTCGTCGCAACACAGCCCACGAGTCGGCTTTCTGGTACGCCATGCAAGTGGCCAAGCTCACCATTCCTATTTCTTACAATTTTATTACCTTCCTATCGAGCCAGGTCTACAAGAAGACAGTGTTCTACGGCTTCCTTGGCCAGTTGATCGACTTTACACCGTTGGGCCATTGGTTTGATGACCTCTTTCCCGTTGTTGTACTTTTCCCAGTCTTTGCTACGCTATTTGGTATCTATGGCAGGGTCAAGCGAATTTTCGTTGGCATGGATGTCATTGATGACGAGGAAGAGAATGGCATCACCTATGGCACTGGCTCGTGGCGCGAAGGCAGAGACCTCATCTCTCGTGAACTCGGCGGAAACACATTGTTCCATCGTAGGGAGGATGCTCTTGCTAGGATAGGCGGAGCTGGTACAACAGGTGGCAGATCGGCCCCCGTCCTGTCAATACCTTCTGCTCGTGGCGCTGCATCTTCGCCTGCTCGATCACCCGCTCGACCCTCCACGACGAGCGCGCGTCGTGGCCCGGAACATCGCTATGGTCCGAACTGGAATGACGAAGAACCAGAAGATGACAACCTTTTTACCATCATCGGCCATCGCATGAAGAATACCATGGACGGTATTGAGGCTCCCAAGTGGTTCAACGATATCAAGAAGCCAAAGTGGATGGGTGGTGACGATAACGATGCGGATGCTGGGCCATCCAACTCGGGGCCAGACTTCCGTAGGTGGTTTGGTGGTTCTGGCGATGGTCAAATTCGCATTTAATCATACCATCCCTACACATGAACGGCGCAATGTTCTTTTTGGAGAAAAGCACATTTTTATTTTGATGTTCCATGCTTTGCTGTTTTCGTTTTACATCGGCACGAATAGACCATGATGGAGTTTACAAGGTTTACATATGATATTTTAATGCAGTCATGTCAATGTCAGCCACTGTTGGGAAATTGGCATGGGAAACTTGGTGGCAGCTGCTGGATAGATCCTTCAGCATTCGCTTGTAATGTGGGAAGACGTTTGGATTTCAATGTATTATATTCATATTCATATTCATATAGGTATAGATATGCTTTATTCATCGTATCCGTAATCAAGTCTATCCAATCAGGTCATATATGTCATAACACATGGCATCAAAATGTGTTCGTGAGTCATAATTTCGCCTTGTAGCCGAAATAGAAAACATCTTTCCAAGAAGTGCACAAAAGTCGCTCGATCAAGTATCGTATCCTGGCAGGTCTCATGGTTTTGGGGGTGGGCTTACGGTGTTCCAGGTATTAGCCTTGCTCATCGTTCGCTTGCGAAGCGCAAACATTATCTCTTTCTCCATCTTGTCAATGTTCTTCTCCAAGTCCGCGTCGTCTTTCTTGTGTTGTTCTTGACGTCGTTTGTCGATGAACATCCAACAACCAACGATTAGGGCTGTAACTGGAACTGTTATGGCAAAGTAGACCCAGAGTTCGACAGAAATGACGGGATCGGCATCTAGGGGGTCATGTTAGTATGGATTACCAGCACAAACAGGCGATGATAACAAACCGGCTCCAAAGTCAAAGAAAGTCATGCTAAAGACAGAGGCGAGGTAGGTTCCTGGTAGAAACAGTGCACCCATAAGGGATAATGTTTTCATGGCCGTGCTATCCCGCTTACTGGCATGAGCTATTCGCCTTTGCTCTCCTGCAATCTCGAGGTTCAGCCTTGCCTCGCGTTGGGACATGATGTTATAAAGCTATGATGTGTTAGTTTGAATCAAGATACTAGAAAAAGGAACCTTACAGCTTCGCGCTGAACCTTAAGTCTCTCCAGAGTGATATGAATGTAATTCTCTAAGCCCTTGAGCTTGACCTTGTAAAAGTCCAATCGCGATACCATACTTCGATGCAGTTTTTCAATCTCCTTGCGATGCTTTCGTTCAGCTTCGCATTGCTCTTCGACGGCTGGACTTAGAGTAAGCCAAACGAATCGGAAGGTCTCCATGGCCTTCTCCATTTCTTTGGCGAGTGCTTCATATGCCTGAGGACGTTTCCACATGACATTGCCATGACATTCAACGAGATCACGGCTTAGCCCATCAATGTCGATGAAGCCGTTCTGGAAATACTGCTCCTGCTCCTCGACTTCGTTTCGCAGGCTGACAGCATTTTCAAGGCGACGGAGCCAATGTCGAGCTTTACGCTGTTTCTCGTCATTTTCAGGAGATAGGTCGTATGTAAGGATGATGATAGGAAGTAGAAGCGGATGCCCTACTTGGTCGGCGCAAGCCTTGAGATGGTCTAAAGACTTTTCCACTTCCGAGCTGGGGGTTCCTTTGATGAAACCAGTAGTAATACCGGTCTTGAAGGAATGAGAGAGGAGCATCTCCCAACCTCTCGTCCTGCCCTTTTTGAGAACATCTGATTTTCGGTGGACAATATCTGTGAGACGGCGTTAGTCATTTTGAGCTCAAAGCATAAGTCTAACAGTGAACTCACGCAAGTGAGGGTCATCGTCATCCTGATCATGCGCAGACCAGAAGAAAGGGCCGACCACAGAGTTTGTTTCGATGCCACGATATGGTAGATTCATGGCGCGAACCATAGATCCATATTTCTCCGAAGAAAGTGAGATAACCTTTGGAAGAAACGTATCGGGATGCTTGGCATTCTTTTGGACTCTTGGCACGAGTGTTAGTTGGCTCTTATAAAAGAGACTTGATGTCTCTGAGAACTTACACTAATCGGACACCACTGAGCAGCTTGGTATCGGACCTCAAGTTGTCTGGTGGTGCAAAGGCACCCTATTCTTGTCAATTGAGTCCTAAATGAGACACTGGAGTGGAAGTTCACTAACGGTTTGATGTAAAAAGTTATCAAACTCATCGTCCGGCAAAGGATGCTCCTCGCAGACGTTATAAAAGGGATCCTAATGAGCGCATTAGCGAATTGTCTTTTGTAATCTGTGAAGAGTGATTTCTTGGACGCAGATGCAAGTGACTTACCGAGTAATTGAAAATCTCGATGTAGCTAGTATCCTCGCGAACGATGCGGCATTGATTAACGTAGTGTCGAAACAGATAATCTTCCATTGCGATAGTGATACAGAAGAGATATTTGAAGTGTGTAGATGTACGTCTCTCTGTATGCGAAGTGGTTGATCGATCGATTGGAATTAATTGCGGACGCGTCCTAAGAGAAAAGCCACCTCCACCGGGTTAGCTGCTTGTGTTGCGTCTTGCAGCTCGCTAGTCAAAGCTTGGCTATGAGCTGTTAGGGGAGCCTAGATGAGGTGCAGATGGATACGTGATCGTGTTACAACGAGACGGAACAAAGAAGAATGAAAGGAAACAGAAGTCGGTGAGTTTACCTATGTATGGACTACTCACTGAAGCAGGGAATTCGATGAGGCTGAATCAGAATGTCAGAGTGACATTGAACAAACTCTGAGACCCGAGAAATTGACAATCCCCCTGCTTATGTGCCTGGGATTGTCAAAGTTGATCAATTAGATTCCATGGGTGAGATTCTAGGCTCTCCCAGCCTCGTGACTTTCTATCTTAGAAATGGAAGGAACTCCCTCTCACCGCAGTCCGATCCTTCCAATTTGTAGTATTGAATACGTATTGAGATGGAGATGGAGCGGAAAGAGCGGCCGCCCCCCAATTGTTCAACGTACCTACCTGGTACATGCTCTTAAAAATCCATTCCACATGCTGACCGCACCGATAACGTATGGCGTACATAAAGTACAGCTTCTAATGTACCTGGGCAAGTTAAAGTGTAACCCCAGCCTCAATAAATCCAGTCCAGACCGTTTCTGTTTAGCCTCCGCGCGTGCCGCTAAAAGAGGAACCCGTTCACGGGTCAAGGTGGGGAAAGTGACTTGCTAAGCTTCGACACTCAATCATAGCAAGGCAAGATGAAGCTGAAGTTGAAAAACGTCATCACTGCTATCCTCTTCACACTATTAATATACTGTACCTAGCCCAACATCAACTCATGGCATTGCAGAGTTTTCAACTCTCTGATTCCATGTAAGCTACACAGAAATCCACATGTTCAAGTCGTTACATAGAATCATAGTTAGGTAGGTCGCAAAAGGATATAATCGTACTCGATAAGGCTGTTTATGTAACCCTACTCGTTCATGCCACAAACATCCTTTCATACGTCCGCCAATGCTCATTGCTGCTTATGTTTCGAACTGAGTCGTTCCTCACAAGCTCATCTTGCCCAACACCCGAATTTCACAGCTGCCCGCAAAAATGAACCACCGAACCTCATGTAAAGCACAGAAGAGTATCAGCATTTCACCATCATCGACGCCTCGCCCACAGTTCTCCGCATCAAGCGAGGCCTGGCCTCAACCTAGTCATACAAAAGCCTCTTTCGTTTACTCAATGACGCATGCCCTTAAAACTCCGTAAACATGTGTCCGTACCTGCGTATGGGTTAGCCAAGCTCATTCCTCAACACTCCAATCTGGTACTCACTCATCTGTTCCTCCAATCATGCCATACTTCTCAGGATCCTCGGGGTAGCGATCGAACTGGCTGGCATCGCCAGCACCTGCCTTGACCGGTGGCGTATAGGGAGCATCTATGTCCTTCCTGGCTAGTCGGTCCCAGGTGACTTCAGCGAACCAAGGGTGGTTCTTCACATCTGCTGGGCCTCCGTACAGGTTACCCAGGCGCTTTGTCAAATCGGCCGTAATCAGGCGCTCCAAGAGATTCTGAGCGTCCGCGTTAACGTATGCGGGGTATTTGACCTTGCCCTTGAGAATGTTTTCGTAGATCTTCATCGGAGATCCACTATCCCAGAATGGCGTGTAACCGCAAAGCATTTCATATATCAGGATACCCAACGACCACCTAGCACGTCCAACTTGTCAGTATATGCTTCCAAACTATTCGTGCGACAACTTACCAGTCGACGGATTTGTTGTAACCCTTGTTAGAAACTACTTCGGGGGCCAGGTAATCAGGTGTACCGCACAGTGTCCATGTCTTGTCGGGAACTCGCTTCGCGAAGCCGAAATCTGTAATCTTGAGGTGACCATGTCGATCGAGGAGAAGGTTTTCTGGCTTGAGATCACGGTAGATAATGTTCTTGGAATGGAGGTACTCCAAGGCTAAAGTGACTTCGGCGGCGTAGAATTTGGCCACAGGGTTGGGGAAGCGCTGCAATGTTTTAGTCAACTAGGAGTTGACGGGACGGGATCAAACTTACACCAGACTTCCTCAGAAGCGAAAACAGCTCACCACCTTCAACGAAATCCATCACCATGTAAAGATTCTTTGAATCCTGGAATGTACCCCAAAGGGTGATGAGAAAAGGGTGCTTGACATCAGCCAGCATGCGCCGTTCGTCATTGGTATGCTCGACCTGCTTCATCTTGACCACCTGGGCCTTCTTGAGCACCTTGACAGCATAAAAACGCTGGTTGTGCTTCGATTGGACTAGATGGACACGGCCGAAGCTACCAGTTCCAAGCGTCCTCAAGATATCGAAGTCACCCAACGAGTACTTGCCTTTCGTGACGCGCATCACGGAATTGGTGTACTGGTGACCAGGCTGGTGGGTATGCTGCTGTTGCTGCGGCGCCTGCTGCTGTTGTTGTGGCACCTGGTTTTGGTTCTGTTCCTGGTGTTGCTGTTGTTGAAACTGCTGAGGCTGCTGCTGCGATTGTTGCTGCTGCGCCTGCGGTTGTTGCTGTTGGTATTGTTGTTGAGATTGCTGAAAATCAGAAGGCTGCTGCTGTTGCTGTGGAGGCATACTCGGCGGCTGTGGCATAGCTTGCTGTTGTTGCTGCTGTAGAACGGCAGGATCAGTTCCAGGGCTGACGGTTTGAGGTCGGTGGTTATCTATCGTAGCAGCTAGGTACTGCGGGTTGGTCTGGCCGTTATTGTAGGAATTGCCCTGAGCATTGTTCTGCTGCTGGGGTTGGTTGATGAGATTATTGATGCTTGGGAGGTTTTGGTGATCGTGAGGGCTCATCGAATTCGTCCCGTACTCGGGCTTGTGGAGCTTGATTGTATCCATATCTTGGTCTTGCTGTTGCTGCTGCTGTTGACCGTCGGTAGCACCTGTCGTTTGTTGGGTTTGCGCCGGAGGCTGGTTGGATTGAGGCGCTGCGCCTTCCTGATGTTGATGGTCGGGCTGTTGCTGAGGTTGTTGATGAGTGTTGGTTGGCTGGGCACTCGGAGCTGAAGTGGAATGTCTATTGTTTCGAGGCAGGTGAAAAGCTTTGGAGATGGACTTGGTCCTGGAAGTGGTAGGAGTAACTGGACTAGTTGGACTTGAGGCCGAAGGGTCAGAGTTGCCCTCTCTGGTCCGCTTTTTCTTGAGAAACCCCAGTGAAGGCATAGGGTAGTAGTAGTGTGACGAAAGAAAGAGAGGGGGGGGGAAAGCAATTGATTGAAAGACAAAGCGGGGAGCGTAGTGTAGTGTAGGTAGTGAGGTAGATACTAAGGTAGTATAGGTAGTAGTGTTAGGTATTGGGGTGTACTGGGCCGGTACTGGTACTGGTGGTATGTACTGGTTGCTGGTGCGTGCTGTTGGTGATTACGGTAGAATGGACCCGAAGATGAGGAAGCACTCTCTGCAGATCGATCGCACGGTTTTCCAATTAAGGCCAGGTGGAGGAAAAGGCTGGGTTAGGAAGTGGAATCTATTGTGGAATATCCGACCGGTTTCCCAGTTTCCGGAGAGCTGCGAGTTGTTGTCTTGTCGTTGTTGTTATTCCTCAAATTGAGTTGGTCAGGACAGGACAGGATAGAACAGGACAGAACAGAGAGGTCAGGTTTGTTGTTAGTTGTAAGGATCCAAGCCGTCTATTGCCTCTGGTGCCAACAAGAGGTCAGTGAGCTCGCCTGGCTTGGTGCAACCTAACGTAGCCTAGTTATCTCCTAACCTTGCAATTGGGGCTCTCTCTCTCTTTCAAGTCCAGGCACAACAACGTAATAGTGGAGAGGGGTTTGGATTCTGACGTGCTGTCTGTCCAGACTGAGTATGGGCTGTTTTGTTCTGTGGGGAAGCTCTGTCTTGTCCCTCACTCTCAGCTTGCAACGCAACGGTAACAGCAGCAGTAATGAAGATGCTGGATTTGGTGAGTATGCAGTAACTGATGAGACGGTCAGAACAGAACAAAAATACAGGAGAAGAAAAGAGAGAGAATTGAAATCTGAGAATGATAAACAGGGCTTGGTTATGTTTCTTTTTGGCGTCCTGCTGGCGTGAACAAAGGATTCCAACGCTTGGCGCATTCCACCGAGGCCGGCAATTGGACAGGACAGGACAGGACAGGACAAGATACTTGATTGTAGTGGCTGGAAAAGGTGGTCCGGCAACAGTTGTCTGGCCGTTTCAGATAAAAGACCGATGGGGGGGAAAACAAATAGCTAGGGGGAAAAGAGAGAGAGAGAGAGAGAGAGATACACACAATACTGAATGCGTCTTAAACTTCAGGCAAGGTCAATTGAGCTGCCATAAATTGATATGCCACGGTAAACTAACCGTTGTGCAATGCGACTGCAATGCGACACGAGGCAAGGTACAGCACAGAGCAAGAACAAAACAGAGAGTAAGGTACTATACCTACAATACAAGGTTTACCGCACTATGGCGATGATGTAGTGCAATTGCAGCTTCGGCCAAAACAAAAGGTTGCCCCTCTTTTATGATCAGCTCAGATCAGCGACTGCGCACTAGATAACTTGGGGGTGCAAGATGATGTCGCTGCTTTTTTTTCCTCGGTTCCGGTCCTCTGTAGACTGTCTGTGTCCGTTCGAATTGTAATGGAAAGAAAGAGAACGAGGCGTCAAGACGAGACGAGATGAGATCCTTCTCTGAGCCGCAATTGGTTGATGTACGGTCTACTGTACTGGGCTGTATAAGTCTAGTACTGTAGCGACCATGAGGCATGAGACGACGGGTCGGGTTGAGTGAGAGCAACAAAAAGGCGATGCGATGCAATACGATGATGTCGTCGTTTAGGCGGGTAGCGGTAGCTTAATACAAGTGGGAACACTGGAGTTTAGACCGTCTAATGACTGACAAGAAAGCGTACGGAAGATCGGAAGTGACGACAGTTGAGGCGAGTCGGGCCCGTAGGTAAGAGAAAGCTCGAGTAAGTTACCTAGGTGCAATGACGACGAGGGACTCTAAGACACAAGACGACGATATGTAAACGGCAGTAGAAAATAAAAGGCCGATAATATTGATCAGAACAGGATGATATCAGATGGAGCAATGGCGGAGAGAGAGGGGGAAGATACAAATAGCTGAGGGTTGACGCCCTTGCAAGAAATAACACGCTGGGTTGGAATGAGAGGGAACAAGACACAAGCACGTTTAGGGCGTGCCAAAAAGCTGACATCCATCAGGAGAGCAACTCAAAAAACTGTCCAGAAAACATTCGTCTACAGTCAAGTACGGGCATTGGATGTTGCTTCGGGAGTTGGCGCTTGGCTTATTTAGTAGCTTCCTCTAGCTGTCGATATATAAGTGGGCTTGTCTATTCCATTGCGGGGTGATATGGAACTTTGAGGCGACGGGAGCTTCCACTATCATCCTGCCCTGCCACGGACAAGAGAAACAGCTCGTGGTAGGCTTCAGAATACGAGTGGATGATCAGCTAGTCCAACACGGATCTTAGAAAAAAGCCTCCTTCGATCATCAGATAAGTGCAACTCAATTAAGATCCCGGCTCCGGGCTAGTGTGTGCCTTGACTGGAACGTGTAATGATGAGCTACCTCTTGTACCTGAATGCAGAGGAATGCTGTATTCCCTTTTGTTGTCGAGCTAGGTACGCAGCATGGTTAAGCTAGTAGTTGTCTGTCTGGGTAAATTACCTATCATCAAGTCTGTTGCAACCGCCTTGTCCTACCCTGGAGTTACTGTTTCCGGTAACTTTCCGGACGACATAGCAAGCAAACCGCAACCAGTCTCTAGTAGCTTTTGTCTAACTTTTGTTATTATCATATATATCCACTCGGAAGAAGTTACTGTCTGTATTCGTGTGTCTTCCTTAAGCCGTTCTGCCGTTGAAGGGAAATTAACATATGGGAGCATATATCCACTTGCATGGATTTGCGCTGCCAACATCTCTTGAATCTTCACAAGCAAAGATCATGGACAAAACGAACACAGCACATAACGCAATAAAAAGATAGATGGATTCTTTTTTCGTCAAAAGCATTCGACGATGCTCACCGGCCTGTGTCCTTCTCACCAGCCTCTCTCCTACTCAAAACATGTATAACAGATTCAAGGAAGTCCAGACGATGCTGTCTAAGCAGAGACCCGTATGTATCTCATCAACTTCATCCCCTTCCGTCGTTCTCGGCACCACTTTCGCCCTCCCTTCGTATACAGTTATTTTTTCACCGGCTTAGAATCTGTGCGACTTGGCCTTGGATCGGTAAGCTGTGTAGCCTACGTAGGCACCGCCAGCAACGATGATGAAAAGGATGATCTTGGTGAAGAACCACGTCCAGCTGCTACCCTGCTTCTGACCGGTGGTAGTCTTGCCAGTACCCTTGCGTGACTTGCTCTTGCTGCTGGAGGACTTGCCGCCGGTGTTGCCACCGCTACCAGGCTGGGTGTACAAGTTCTTGGCAGCGACGGAGATGATATCGTGGTTGTCGCTAAGCTCACCAGTCTCGGCAGTGAAACCGACGTAGGCAATATTGGGGACAGCCGGGGGCTCCTCGAGATCAAAGCATGTCTGCCATTCGTCCTCAACCTTGTACTGAAGCTCCAGCTTGAGCTGCTTGTCCTGGAAGTAGGTAAGGCGCAACTTGGTGGGGATGCTGGCATGTCGGATACCACGCGCCGAGCACCCAGCGAGCTCGGTGTGCTTTCCATCGTTAGACTTGTCGTAAGAGGTCTTGCCATCGCCATACATGGCCATGACATAGGGGAAGACGACGCCGGGGCGGTTGTTCTTGTAAGTGTCGATGAAGACTCCGAGACCTTCGAAGTTGTCAGGCCCACCAAAGACAGTTCCCATCTGCGCACGCTGGCGGGTAATCCACATAGCAAAACCGTCGCCGTAGAGCTGGTTCTTGCCTGAAATCTTGAACTCGACCTCAATCTGCCAGTTTGTCGCAGTGAGGGGTACTCGCGAGTACATCCATCCTGACTGCGAAGGACGATCAGAAGTAAGTCGGATGTACCTGTAACAAGTCAACCCAATGTCCCAAAAGTCTTGTCATGCCCTTATCAGAGGATCGGGGAAGCGTACGAATCGGTTCGAATAATGGTATCTCCTCCAAAGTCGTACCAGCGGCTTTGCATATCCGAGTCGAGGTAAGGCTGTTTGATGACGAGGGTTAATCAATCAGTCGATCTTTAAATCCTATGCTCGCGTGCGTGCGCCGCAACTAACCTGGGTCAGGGAATGTGTCCTGAGCTAGACGGGAAGAAAAGGTTAGCAAAGACTTCGAGATAGTGACAACCAGGGTATGGACAACATACAGAGATACTCCTGATGTTTTCATCGTCGAACTCAGAAGCGCTGGTAGTCCATGCGAACGCACCGAGGAGCGCCGCTGATAGTGAAGACAGGCGCATGATGAAGCTATATCTGGTCTCGAATAGGCCAATTACAAAACTGGCTGGTATCGGGCGCACACTGCTCTTGACCGTGGCAGTATGATCGATCGAATGTTGGAGTAGGAGGAGGAAAAAAATTGACCACAGTGGTCGGTTGTCAAAGTCGCCGTGACGCTGTGGGTAATGTAGGGAGTGTTCTGTCGATACTGTAGGTCGAGACAGGAGCTCGGGCTGGCACAAGTGTCCTCTTCCTCAGGTCTGGGTTACGGCCAAACCGATTTTAGGTGAGGGTGCTCCCCACTGCAGGTACTGCCCGTACTAGACTAACGGGGGCGACCCCTGTCATTTGACCCCTTCCATAGGTTCACTTTTATAAAGCCACAAATAGAGCAGCCACAATTCACATGCATCAGTCAGTTTGTTATTGATGTATTTATATTTATATCCATATGGAAATGTCATGTTGATGCTTGGTACTCGAGATACCAAATCAATCTATAGCTCATACACAAGCTTAAACCCAGAAATCTGACCGTCCCTATGTTCCTGGAATCCCTGCGGAATGGCATCCAGTCCACCAAGAACCTTGGCCTTGTTAGGCTTGATCTTGCCCTCATCGATCCAGCCAGGGAGCTTGTCGTTAAACTCAATGCCCAGCTTGTGATCCTCCTCACTAGCCTGTTGTATGGTCAGTATCAATGTGTCAATACGAATTCTATTCTACTCACCGGGAATGAAGCCTTCTTGTACTGGATCACCCGGTTGAATGCAGTCCAGACAAGTACAGGTGTAACTCGGGTCTGCTTGGTTACGTTCTCGGTGAAGCTCTTATCCGGTCGGACTGTGCAAAGAGTGCCGCCATTCTCATCAATAGCCTCGGATGCCGTCACAGACGATGTCTTGTTCCCGATAGTATCGAAAACATACTTCAAATCAGGTGCTACGTCTTTGATGGATTTCACCACGTTGGAGTCGTTATAGTCAAAGACGTGAGTAGCTCCAAACGACTTGACGAGGTCAAAACTGTGAGGACTGCAGGTTGTGATGATCTTGAAGCCGAGCATTGATGCAATCTGAATAGCGTACTGTCCAACACTCGCTTTACAGTGTTAGCCTGCCGTCTCAAAAACAGGGGTCCTGATATAGACTTACAGCTTCCACCCCAGACCAGGACGGTGTTGTCTGGCTTGTTACGGTCAATGTTTAAGCTGTCCCTCGAGAAAAATGCAAGCCAAGCAGTCAGAGACGCCAGTGGTATAGTGGCAGCCTCTGGGAGCGAGATACTCTTTGGAACCTTGAAGCAAATGCTCTCATGGGCTTTGGTGTACTCGCTGTATGCTCCTAGGCCCTTGATCTCACCTGTTGAAATCCTATCAGTAACTGCCCCAAGACTTGTCTAACTGTTCTGCTCAACTTACCGCCCCAAAGGAGACCAGCAATTGTATCGCCCTCAGCAACCTTTGTGACATCCTTGCCAAGACGTTCGACCTTACCAGTGAAGTCACAACCAAGCACAGCGCCGTTCCCAAAGAGATTGAGATCAAAAGCTTGGACTAGGAAAGTCAGTGATACGAAGTTGGTTTGATGCTATCGGAGGTTTACCGTCAGTTGGGTTTTGTGCAACAGTTGCAACCTTGACCAGCACCTCATGAGGTTCCAACATGGGCGGGGAGATCTGCTTCTTGATCAACTCGGGTTTGGAACCATTCTCTGGTACCTCAACCACCATCGCATTCATTGTGCTTAGAACCATTGCAACGATAATGCTATTGGCTGCAATAAGATTTGATAGATATTTGGAATATGATATAGTTTAAGTTGATTTCAGCCAAATCCTACTCACTTTATTACTCCGTTAAAAGAATCTACGAAATGTATGACGGCACTTGTCCACTATATGTACAGTAGGTAAGGTACTGTACATACAGGAATACATAATGGTCACATCATTGGACACCAAATCGTGTAACGTTATGCAGAGGGCTGATGGATGGATGATTAGCTAATGGTAGGATTATCAAATATAGGTACATTAAGATTTGTGTTGAATAATCAATCGATCAATACTGGAGATACAAATGGATAGCTTCATGAATAAAGCAACATGGAAGGCGGGTAGATAGATAAATGACATGACTCGGACAATATAATATGTCGAAATTTCTAGACATAAGCCCAGCTTTGCGCGAGTCATGTATCCAGCCGGACCATGGATTTTTCCAGTACCGCCTATCTTTTTGCGATAGCGATCAAGCTTTCTCTACAGCCCAAGCAACGTCACGACTCCAAGTCTCTAATTCCACAAAATCACAACCATGGATTCCACACAAGTCAAGGCTGCTGTTATCAAGCAGGTTCAGCAGGAGGCCAACCTGGTCAACGCTCGCACTCTGATCGAGGTCCGTCCATATCGCAATTGCTCCTAGACACCAACGAATACTAACACCGGGTCCTCGGTATAGAAACTCCAAGAAACCTGCTTCGAGAAGTGCGTCCCCAAGCCTGGAACTTCCCTATCGAGCGGCGAGACGACCTGCATGACCGGTTGCATGGAGAAGTACATGGCCGCCTGGAACATGGTCAACTCGGCCTACATTGCTCGATTAAGGCAGGAGTCTGGTCACTAAGAGACCCCACGTTATGACGATGCGCAAAATCTGAATATAAAACAAACGACCTGCGATGCTTCTTGGAGCAAGCTCGCATGATTGTATCATATTGTGACAACATGGCTGGAATGGGCCGGGTGACATTTTAAGAGGAAATTATCATGTACGACCAATTGAATTATGGCTAGAATTGAGGAATAGACGACCTGGAACAGAAATGGCAGGGATAACGTATCGAGGGCCATGCTATGCCGTTATATTCAAACTCTTCTCTTCTTCTGAACGTTGGGTATCTAAGCTCCTCCAGCAGCCTTCTTCGCTTCCTCGGCAGCTCGTTTACGCGCAAGGTATCGTTCCTTCGCGCTCGAGATTTCGCCTTCCGTCTTGCGACTCTTGGCCGCGCGCTCAACCTCTTCTCTTTCTGCTGCTTCTTCAAGTCGTGATCGCTTCATCGATTCTTCTAGTTGCTGCTCCATCATGCGCGTTTGTCGCTCTCGCTGATTTTGTCGTCTGTCGTATTGTCGGTTTGTAGCTTCTTTCTGTGGTCGTTCGGCTTGTCGCTCTGATTCACGCTGGGCTGATTCTTTCTTCTTTGCACCGACATTCAAGCCACCTCTCAGGAGCTGACGCTTGTCAACGACTTGGCCGTCTTCATTAATGGCCACCGCGGCGCCCTTCTCATTGAGCTCTTTGGCTAGGTCGGCTTCGGTTTTCTCATTTTCCTCCTCAGCGCCCTGGGTCTCTCCTTCTGCGGGTATGCCGGATTTCGTCTTCTCTTCAGCTGCTTTGATAGCATCCGAATGCCTTTGCTCGTCCTTGTCTAGGAGTTTTCTGTAAAAAGCAGACATGCCACCCGTCTTGTTCTTCTTTGACTCTTCCTCTTCTCTCTTCCTTTCTTCCTCTTCTAGTCGTTTATTCTCCTCTTGCTGTTTTCGGTAGGCTTCTGTAACGAACTTTTCCTTGTCGGCGTACTCTTCCCCTTCAGCTTCTCGCTCTCGAGCAATTTTCTTCTCTTCTGCAATGAGCGCATCGCGTTTCCGTACGTCGGCCGCTTGTAGGATGTTCTTCATATACTTTGGCTTCTTTTCTTGGTCCTCCTTTGTGGCTTGTTTCTTGGGTTTGAGAGAATCGTAAACGGAATCGTACTCGTAAACGCTGGCATCGACTTCGGCGGCAGCCTCGGCGTTCTTTCGAGACGTTAAAGAGCTGGAGAGATCGCCAAACATCATGTTTGGCTGGCCCTTCGACTTGAGCTTTGGTGGTTGGGTTGGAGGCCCATTCTTCGATTTGGTCGGTTTCGAGGCGGTTGTCTTTGGCTTCGGAACGCTACCGAAATCATCGAATTCTCCAATTTCTTCTGTCTTTCCCTGATCATTGACACCGTCATTATCCGAGTCACCGTCGTCGCCGAACAAGGGCTTTCGCTTTGGCGGCGCAGGCTTTGACGCGCCTGGCTTTTTGCTAAGGTTGAGGCCGAAGGACAAGCCTGGCTTGCTCATAATGTTTGTATCTTGGAGAGCTGGCTATTCCTCGAGGGTGTTACAGTATAATTGGTGTACTGGGGAATGATGCGACGTTGAGGGTGGTGACTTGGGGGAAGTTGCAAGGTTGAAGTCCAAGATTGGGTCGTGACATGCGCTTGCGAAAGTCAATAGAAATAAATACTAGTAGAGACGGCGGATCCAAGCAAGCACCTCTTTATTCTAGCAGCAGAAATATTGAAGCCAAAGGCTGATTTAAAAACTCCTAGACTAGGTACCTAGTTCCTATTCGTATCATATTTGGATTATTCATTTCTGTTGCCTCCATCATGATGTCTCAGTCAACTGCTGATTTGCTTACTGGTCCATTAACATTATTGTCTATATATGAAGTAACTTTATCACAGACAATGTTTACCCAGAAACTAACTTGAATTATTACCTATCTTCTTAAAGGGCCTCGGTTTCTTGAAGTCTCATTCTGGAGGCGTCGTGTGCTTGTGATACAGTATCTTGTAGTGGCGTATTTTACTATTCGCATGGGATGCCACTAGCATCTTGACCATGACGTGATTGGATACTTCTCACAGGTGTGCATCCTTAAGATATCGAACATTTATTTACCTGCAAAAGACTATTCTCGAACCTTTTCAAACCAATTTGTTACTTGCTTGTTAACGTCACGAACAAACTATGGAATCCTGTTCTACGTGTGCCACTATCCTCTCGTCAACGCCCGCCTATACTAAGGAGGAACTATCTCTGCCGCAGGACCGCCGAGTTGCATGTTGCTCGAGGATCATCTGTGGCAAATGTATTCATGTTCGTCATCTATCTTTCTCTGATATCTGTTTCTCTAGGTTGAAGCTGACACTATTTTTGCGATAGGAAAACGAGCGCTTTGCAGACTATTGTCCTTACTGTCAGGTTTCAACAGTGCCTACTTCTCTGCCACAGGGTCTGAAAGAGCCTCCATCTTATTCGTCATCTGCTTCGACTACTGCATATATACCAGGAGCGCCACCACCATATTCAGCAGCCCCAACGGCGCACGATGTCAAGGACGAGAAGGCGGCTTTGGCTCGAGATGCCATCAAGGAAGATGCCCCAGATATTCTGCATTTCCTTGACCATCGTCATGATAGTATCAGCTCTCTGTCTCTTCGATACGGCGTGCCGGCTTCGGCTCTTCGACGAAGCAACAATATCACCAGTGACCACCTGCTTCTTGGCAGACGAACAGTCTTGATCCCTGGCGAGTACTACAAGGGCGGCGTAAGCCTCTCTCCACGACCTATCGAAGGTGAAGAAGAGGAGATGAGGAAAGGGAAGATCCGCCGCTTCATGACATCCTGCAAGGTCTCTGACTATGATATTGCTGTACTGTACTTGGAACAGTCAGGTTACGACATTGAAAATGCCGTCACAGCATACTTGGACGACGAAAAATGGGAACAGGAACATTCAGTCCCGGGCAAAGGCAAGAAGGTTGACAAGTACAAAAATCGTGGCCCTTTCTGGAGAGGACTCTGATTGAGCTTTGATTTGGGTATTTATTATATTCATGGTTCATACCGCCTTGCGGTTTCTCAACACATCTTCAATTCGCTGGTAACCCATCTACTACCAAGCCAGGGTCTTGATTTTTGACCCTGTACGTTAACGCCGCGAGCTTCCCAAATACTTCAAGTTTTGCAAGTTTTGTACAATAGCTTCCATGATAAACCAAAGATACCATGTTTTCTCATTAAAATGCAGATCGCGTACGAATGTCCTAGAGCTTGGTTAGCGTACTGTTCAAATAGTGGCGGAGGGTCAACTTACAGAAATCTTCCTCTCAATCTCGCGGACCGAACGATCCAACTCGCCTGCGATCATCTGCTTCTTATCGTTTGGTAGAAGGTTGTATCGTTCACATAGGTCACCATCGATGACTCCCTTGACAGGAGCATAGTAACCGCGATACATGAGATGATCTCGTCCGGCAAGTGGGGGATCCTCAGTCCTCAGATGTTGTTCGAGATTCTGGAAGAAGTCCGTGTCTTCACGACTGACGAATGGAATAAAAACTCCGATTGTGCCCATGATGCCACTCCAAAGCAAGATTTCTTGCCCGCCGACCACAAGACTCGTCTTGGCAATACTGGTCGGGATATCCTGTGTATAGAAATGGCACATCAAGCTCACTCTGTGAGGTGTACCGTGGAGGTAGTCTCGCGCATTGATCAAATGCAACCCAGATTGCTCCTCATCAGCCTCTTCACTGGCCTTCTCAGGACAGCGCACGATAAACATATTACCAAACTTGTCGCCACCAGCCACTGACTCGTAATCAACCATGGTCGTACATGTTGTCCATCTTGCGATCGTATCATCGACAAAGGGAATGAGCTTGTTTGAAGCAGGCTTGTAGACAACGTATGTAACGCCTTGTTGAACATCACCCACGATGATACGACTGCCCTGTGTGTTCAGGGACACAATCTGTTGTGATGCAACCTCGGCCTGGGACTTGCGAAGCATTTGTCTCATACCCAAGTCATATATACGGAGTTGTGTGCCCACAGCTACGAGGACCCTCCCCTGGAAAGCCAGCAAGGCTAGCGGTGGTTCTTCGACCTTGGTCTTATGAATGAACTCAAGCTCCCGTCCACCCTCCGAGAATCGGTAAATATGGAGATATCCTTCCGAGAAGCTTCTCGGATTGACCACCATATCCTTGCCAGTACCAACAACGAGAAAGCTCTCATTGTCTTGACTGGCGAACGACACGATGGCTGCGCTGACAGCTGCCTCGTTGTTTTCTAAATCAATGGTTTGCAAAACCTGTCCTTCTTCAGATAGGGGATCAATCACGTTGATGCAGGATGCCCATCGTCGAGTACCCTTGGGATACCCAAAGTCCTCAGGTGGAAGAATCCTAGAGTCACCATTCACAACTCCGGGATCAGCCAAGAGCTGGGCTCTCAATTCAGGTGGCAAGGTATTGTTGTCCGCTTCGATAGTGT
Organism: Fusarium citri; assembly: GCA_004367485.1. NCBI lineage: Eukaryota > Fungi > Ascomycota > Sordariomycetes > Hypocreales > Nectriaceae > Fusarium > Fusarium citri. The sequence continues at coordinate 41,999 of QHHH01000091.1, forward strand.
AGAACAGAGGTTGTTCGGGATGCTTGACGAGCTTCTTTGGGGTATAAGTTAAAGGTATAGACTTTTGGATCAAAGTCTCGCCAAGTCGATCGATGTTGAAAATTCTGAGAGTATTAGCTTCTGTCTTGGTCAAGAACGCCATAGAAATGTTGTGAAAACTTTGTTGCTTCAGTAGGAACAATTGGAAAAAAATGCGTAATAAGGCCTCATTGCCCAAGGCATAGGAATCCGTTTCTCATCATATGCAACTTCAAACAGGGAATTGGGGGCTCGGGCTTAACGTACCGTAGCGACTGGCCTTGAATGCCAACAATGCCTTCCTCGCACTGTTCACTGCTGAAATTCCAACCCCATTCTAGATCAACGTAGCTGAGAGGTGTCACAACAAATCCCTTGGTAATAGGATCTGCGTAGCCAAGCCATGGCCTAGAGCTGAGCCCAAGTACACAGGTCTTGCCCTGAACGGTAACTTGGAATAACCTAACCTCCTTGGGACCGAGGAACTTTTGACGGGTGTCTGTCAATTCGCCGGTGATCTCATCAAGAACGGTCCTGAGATACACACCGGAGTGAAGTCCGATATGAAGATATAGTGTAGAACCACCCGATGAAGAGTCTTCCATGGCGATGATAGCTAACGACGTCGGGGCCGCCGTCAAAGCCTGTACCGACTTATTTTCCAAAGTCGATTCAGGATCAAGACTGAGAATACGAACAGTGCAGTCATCACAGCCGACAGCCAGGAAGGAGCTTCTCAGACGTCCTTCAGGCACATCACCCAGACTCAAGCATGTGACTGTTCCAAACATTTCCTTTTTCTCATCATACTCGGCCAGCGAGCCATCAGCGTCCATCTCGAAGTATACTATCTCGCCGGAGCTAAGGGCCACCGCGACTTGATGAGCATTGGCAGTAGCGGCAACAATCGACCGATGCTGTGGAGCTGCCCACTCATTGACATGTCCATTACGGATGTGTCGAATGCCTTTAGGATGGACCTGGATCAGGCCATCATCACCAAGAAGCTGAGCTGCTAATGTGGGAACGCTCGTGAGGAAACCCGAGTCGCTCACCTCCTCGACCGTCTCCCCAATACTGAGAACAAGTGTTCCATTGGTAAATGACAAAACGATGTAAGCATCATATTGTTCCGATCGATTCAGCTTCAAGGTCCATACAGCAGAAGGTATTCCAGGAAGCTCAGAAGCAACGATCTCGTTGACTTCTAGCCCATGCTTTAGCATTCTGAAGCTGCTTCGAGGGCCATTGCCGCATATGGTATATATTTGAGGAGCGTCTTCCCCAGTGAGGTTCGCGACCTTGCAATCCAACAGGGGGTTCATGGCAGGGATACTCTCAACCAAAGCCAAGTTCTCTGTCGGGCGAGGGTGGAAATAGACAGGCTCGTAGGAGGCCTTGGGGTCTGCAGGGAAATCATCACTGTAGAACTCCAGCTCCTCATCATCGTCACCAAGCTTTTCAAATTGGTAGAACGAGTAGTTGCCAAATTGGGTAGCAACATAGAGAAATCCACTCTTGAGGATGCAAAGACTGGATGCCACCGGAACAGTGTCGAAATATTTGATCTTGAGTCTCTTAACTTCTCCGGTTGGGTTGCCTTCTTCATCTTCAATCATGTCGATTGAGAGCTTGAAAAGGTCGCCATCATCTGTTTGCAATAGGAAGAAGAAAGCACCGGTGTTGCCCTTCAGCTTGTGCATAATGCCGGACACAATTGTGCGCTTGCGATTGGGATCTTCGGTGGCCCCGCGTCGACGAGGAATAGCAACTCGGAAAGCCTCTTGGTTTGAGTGTCGATACGTGATGTTTTCCTCGCCGCAGACCAACACACCGCTTGGGCCGTCGCTACCGCCTGGTACCTGGAACAGTATTGAGGCAGTGGGGTCGACAGGGTCTGACCATTTTCGAACGACGTGGTTAAGTCCTAGATCAAGCTCATAATACACGAGCTGGGTGTCTAATTCCTCCATTGCCTGACCTGTAGAATCTTGATCAACCTCGGAGTAGTCGATCTCGAGTGCGGCGAAGACGGGGTTTGAATACCCGACGTCAAGTGCAACCATAGAGATGACGAGAACCCCGGGTTTGTGGGCCTCAAGCGGTGACGAGATGGTAAGCTCGGCTTGTGAATTCCGGTTGAGAACGTAGACGAGCTTGTTCTTCTCAGTTGAGGCAATTAAACACGCCCGCCCTTTAGGGTCACAAGCAAGATACTCGCCAGGAACAACCCTTCTCACACCTGACTTGCCAAAAGTTTCGAGGTGCAGTCGCTGGAAGCGGTTCTGGGCGGGGAGATACTCGATGATTGTGATCCGACCAGAGTCAGAAGCAATGATCAAGTAGTCTGCGAAAGTTTTTGTTAGCCTTGGGATTTTCTACAACAGAACCTCGAGTTCTGGTGTCGCTGTGGTCGACGCGTCTATGGCATCGCTTTCGAACATCACTAAGTGATTTTCCTGAGAGGGGGTTTGGATTGACTTACCCTTATTGCTTCCAGCTAACCTGAAGGCGGCGAGGGAACGGATGATGCCAAATACATCATGGGAGAGAAGAGTAATCACTTTTCCTTGAGAAGGATCGGGTCGCAGTAGAGAGAGCTGCGAGCCAGCACCAGTGATGATGAGCTGTTCCCTAGTGCCTGCGAACTGACCCAGGACAGCCTGTGTGACATTGGTAGGTGGCTGGACCGTCAGCGAGTACAAAAACATGTTCGATGTGGTCGCCATGTTTGCGGCTAGGCGCAGATGAGCCTGCGCGGCTTCAAAAACAGGTGCAGGTCAGAATGTGTCGCGTCGAAGCTGGTGGTTGGAGCTTTTGAAACCCTGAGCGAGCTTTCATGTCAAAAGTTTGGCGCGCATCGGAGGAATTATTTTGCGGCGCAGACCATGGTGGCCCGAGCTCCATCGAATTATCCCACTTCAACGATATCAGGACTTCAGAAGACGTCAGTAACATCATTGACGTCCGGATATCGGTCGTTCTTGCTAGGAGAAAATGGAGCCGGCTTTTAGAAGAGCGGCCTCGAGCCTCTGCGGGCAATGCTCTGCAACTATGCGGAGACAATTGGCCTCGGGAGCGACAGCCAAGCCATGGATGAGGATATCAGCCCATCATTACCGAAGTGTTCACTCTACTGCGAAAGATCAGAAGCGAAAGACTACTGCGTCCGTCAACCGAGACTTTTCGACCAATTCCACCAAGAAATCTGAGGCCGCCGCTTCCGCAACGACCAAACCGTCTCGATCATCTTTGCGTCTTAGTCAAGATGACCTCTTCCATCCATTTTCGAAATCACCTGTCCCTGAATTCCGACAACGGGCTGCTTTTATGCGACAGCATGCCTACTGCCCCCATCCTGATCACCAGCAAACAAAGCTCCCGACAATTGCCCCGAAACCTGAGGACCCTGAAGCTGCAAACGGTACTCAGCCACCAGAGCATGTGAACTTTGAGTGTCCCGACTGTGGCTTGCCTGTCTATTGTTGCGAGGAACATTGGATGGACGACTACGAGAAGCACCTTGAAGTCTGCGATACTCTGCGACAGATTAACGAAGATGATCACGACTTGCGATCCGGCCGAGTTTTCGAGGAAGGCAACCTCCCTGATCTTCAGATGGAGCATGCGGCTATTAACATGACAAACTGGGACACTTTCATGTACACCAGAGAGTTTGATGCTGTCAACTCTGACCGTCAAATGAGACAGATTACTCGTCTTCTGACGTACCCAGTAACCATTGGCAGTATTCTTCATGAACTTAGCCCATACAGTATCAAGGCAGGGGAGCGAATGACCACAGAAGGACTGAAGAGTTTCAGCGGTTAGTACTGATAATTGACCAGGAGCAAGAGTCCTGACTGATCTATGGTAACAGCGTTACGATACAACCTACACCCTCCCAAGTCCGGTCGAGGAACGGGTGTCGGTGAACTGAAGCCTGAAGCTCCAGCCGTGAGAGTCTTCATTCTAGGAGCTCGCGCTGAGTCTTCGCTTCCACGACCTGCTTGGGTACAATTGGCTCATATGTTCCCTGAAGCCCGACTTCATCTCATTTTTGTTGGGCCTGAAAGCATGGCCAACCGTGATGAAGAGTTCCCATTGCCAGAGCGCACTCCTTCAAACCCTTTTGGTGCCGTAGTTGAGGATCGTGTCTGGTTCAAGATGAAGATCAGCACGATCGTGGACTATTACCACACAATTCACCAGACACAGCACTTTGCGCCATATGATCCTTATTTTGACTGCTTTGTGTTGTTCCACCCTGGTCTAGGTCATCCTGCAAGCAGCCATGAGTGGGAGGAGACCCTCCCTCTTCTGCTGGAGACCAAGGTTCCTATCATCAGCACAGGCTATACCCAATTCGATATGGAACGCGATGTTGAGTGGGTGAACAAGAAGTCGAAGGGAGAGTTCGACATTTTGTTGCAACCCGGCGAAAACAAATTCAGGAGTCTCCGATGGGACCTGAACGATATGGACCCTCAGGATGTCAGTTGCGGTAACTGGGGTGTGTGGGCATTCCGTGGAAAGAGGTACGTTGCTGTTGCATTTGCGTGAGTGACTTGAGCTAACATTCGCTTTACAGATACGAGACGGCTACTAGGGATGCTTGAAAAAGTGTGAAGTGAATAAGAATAAGAAAGAGATGAATCTCGTGTACCATATTGTACAAAATCTGTAGCATACCTTAGTAGCTTTGTGTATATGGATAGATCATCACCGGAAGCATCGTGCCTTTGCTCTACATCTTGGGGAGTGAGGTAGCAGAAAAAGAATGTCTCTCGCACCATTTGAAGAACGTTTCCGTACTTGATTTTGACTCAGAGTTTGGAAAATAGGTACCTACCTATGTAGGTAGGCATTAGTAGCCTCTCGTCAGGGTGTCAGAAGAATTGGCCGTCGAGAGCAGAAGAGACGAAATAATTTGGTCATCTTATGCCGGCTTAGGCTAGCATTTAGGCTACTTTATTTCTATTGCCTAAGCCTTAGAAGACAATTCTTTTGACACCCACCTGCCTCTACACAATAGTATTGTGGCTTAAACTGTAGATACGCCTGGAATGCTTTTTGTCTCTGGACCGTACTCGGAAGGTGCAGGACATGGTATTTCATGCATGCGGCTCCCCCGCGCCTGCAGTGCACGGTTCAGGCGGCGGGCCAACCCGTGTCATGCATGGGCAGGAAGGAGCTTAACATGCGGCCTCCCCTGCGACCTGCTGTTAACTTGACTTCATCCTTAAACACATAATTGAACCCAACGCAAACTCATCACAACTACCCTTTCGCCTCGCCTCGCCTCCTTCATCGGGTCATGGTAGCAGAAACTCCCCGATCACTCTGGCAATGACAGCCACTCCTTCTGTGGCCCCGGCCTTCTCTCCTGCCAGACCGCCGGCCCCACGCCCCAAGTCGGTGACCTTTGACGCTGAACCGCCCTCCTCTGCTGCTGCTGCCACGGCTACTACTGCGACCTCTCCTCCACGCCGTTCGACGCGCTCCAATACGACTGATCCTTTGTCCGACCGGGCGACTTCGCTTCTGATACGCCGGACGCTGTGCTCTCCCCAGCTCGGTGATAAGAGTCGTGATGCGCAAGTGCCCATTGACGAGCTACTGCCGCCTTTGACTAGTCGCAACGATGTCGATCTCCAGTTATATGCGATTCTCGCTATTGTCCTAAGAGAATTCGTTCAAAGCTGGTATAGCAAAATCACTACGGATGAGAACTTCGTCGCGGAAGTCCTACATATCATCGCTCACTGTTCGCGAGCACTCGAGCAGCGCTTCCGCAAGGTTGATCTGGAAACGTTGGTTTTGGATGAGATACCTGACTTGCTGGACAAGCATATCACTTGTAAGAGCGTCGTGGATTGCGGATCACCTTTCTCTAACTCCGATTAGCATACCGAATTTCCCATAGCACTATCGCAAGGCCCCCTGTGGAGGTAGATCCACGAGAGGCATACCATGCATTGTGCCCTCTTCCGCACCTAGCACCAGTACCGGACTCTGACAAACCGGACACAGTATCTGACCAGAATGAAAACGAAGCCCTGTACCGCCAATTACTAGTCCAAGGCATCCTCGCGATTCTCTTGCCTACGGAAGACTTGGAGAATCCATGCCTAACGAGTCTCGTTGAGCAAATCTTCTCTGAACTTATAATTGGTAATATCATAGCCAATAAAGCTTCGCAGCCGTGGATGCTTTACGAGGGTATCTGCATCACAGCTAGGGTTTTACGGCAGAAAAAGGACCAAGAGCCAGCGGTAACAGGATCCCAGAACGAAGCCGCCCCTGAGCCAAGGCTCGAGGTCAAGGGTCGTCGCGTCTGGTCTGTGAGATCTTCTGTAAGATCCATGTTTCTCGGCGTTATCCAGCTTGGAATGTTGGTTGTCGCTTCACTCCGATTTATCACTACCGCTCTGGTGATGGCTTCGTCCCTTCCTGCTAGAACCACGCCCATAGACGAAAAGGAAGCATTGCTGGATCATGATAAACCTGCCAGTGTCCCATCGAACCATGATGCATCTGACTACATCAAGGCGCCCATCCTATCATGTCGATTATGGACATGCCTTGGAAATTTGCTTGAGCTGAGCCTACGCATGCCTTGGCTTGATGGCTTTCTGTCACTTCTACAATACGGCGCGGTCAATGGGCCTGGACGAATCGCTGGCCCTGATGGCCCTGTTGACAGGTAAGATATGAGTGTTTCTTTCATTTTCTTCACACCTACATCATCACCAGACATTTCACCTCGCATGACTCCAGAGTCACTGGACCTCCTGATGCTCCAGTGAGCTTTTAGAAACGGATTTGTTCAACGTCACGGCATACTTCGTCGGCCCGCCCAGTCTTGGGAGCGGGTCATGCCGTCCTTGACTTTTGTTGATCGTTGGGTGAGAAGCCGTTGCCGATACACACCCTTGCAGCGCAAATCTAATTGCAACACGAGGCGTGATGGGGATAATTGTATCAAGGTATACTGCTTTCTTGTTGACCTTTTCGCACCTCGATCATGATTGATATGGGTCTTGGGATTTGGTGCTCAGCCAATTGAGAGGCATGACGCTGCCTTTGCGATATGATTGCCCGACATGGTCTCTGAGCTAGGCTTTCCTGTCCAGCAGGATGTCAAGATTACGCGCCCAGCCCATGTCAGCTTTTCCAAAGGGACCACCCGTTCCAAGACGCATCACATCAATGAGCTTGAATTGACTCTCGACCCGTGCCGCGCCACCCGCCCTCAAGAATCATTCCCAAGACGTTATCGCGGCTTCTCCACGAGGGCAAAGGTCACAGTTGATGTTTTCACTGCCCCATTAAGCCCTCCAACTTGCCGGCCTCCACATAGCCTGACTGGTTGACTTCAACTTTCCTCAAAGAATCAAGACATACTGGAGACCATTGGGTTCTTTGCAACCTCTATGCGGGACTGTTGCACAACCCTTGACTCGACTTGAGGGGAAAATCAGGACCGTCTAATGACACGCTACCCACACGCAGCCTCGGCCTCATTGTCTGTGTGCCTGTTGTGTAATCTCACATCTCCTCCTGCATGAGATACACGGACGAAGAATATGCCTCTTGATGTATTTCCCCGCACCTTGCCAGTTTTGCCCTGCTGCCGCTCCCTTGGCCCTCATTTGCTCCGTCTCATTCATCCATGGGCGGATCAGCACCAAGGCACCACCTCATGAGCCAATTGAAAGAAGACTGTTACCCAATCGGGGCTCAGCAGCCTCGTCCTGCCCTGTATTTTGCTTCTCAACTTCACATTGCATTGCATCCCATCCCGTCGGCTAGGCCGACAATCGACGTCCCCCTTGCTGCGTACAATGTTTCCGATCATTGAACCCCACGCGCTGCATGACTTTGGAACACAATGTGCAGTGAATATGTGCTAATCTGCGTTTTTCTTTCACACAGGCTCTTGTCGCATCATATCAATTCTCTCTTCTCTCCTTCAAATCTGCCCCCTCTTCTGCGCACCCTTCGCGGCGTTCTTTTCCCCAATAACGCCCCCGGTAAGGCATCCCTATTTCCACCATCGTCCGAGGCCGAGCTACACGCCCTGCGTCGTAGAGCGGCTAAGTCGCTTTGGGAGTTGCTACCGAAGGGCGTGGGAAGACTGTATTTCGGCGGTCGCTTATGGCGGCGAGGCACGAAGGCCGAGGACGACTCATCGGAAGACGAAGACCTTGTGGATCAGATGGAGCGGCTTCTCCTGGTACTTGATGACGAGTACTGCAACAAACATCTCATGTACAGCATTCTCGAACTGGTGCTTGCTAGATTGATGCCTGAACTTACTGAGAAAGGTGTGACGGAGTTATGGGAGGAAAGACTTGGCTGAGTAGATAGATAGATACAGTAGATCTGTAGACGCTCTTTTAGACTGATGATACCCCTTTGTTAATACACTAATATTTTATCACAAGCAGCCAATGGGCGAGTAAGGGATAAGTTATTCAAGAGCAAGGACATTCCTAAATGCACAAATACCGCCCATTCAACTAAAGGAGGGATGTCCTTGTCCGCCAGACGCTTGACTATCTCAGTAGCCCCCTGAGCAGGGTATGGGTCTGGCTCAACTATATTCCTAACGCAATAAGCCAAGAGGCTTCTCTCGCTTTCCTGTTGTGAAAAACAGCAACACTGACGATAAGCTTCGTAAGCCGTGAGCCACGTACTACGTTGTTCCCCGTACCGTATCGTGCCATACCATGCCATGCCGTGCCTTGCAGCAAATACCCTCTCGTCTTTGAACAGGAAAGCAGACAAGAAATGATGATAATATGAATAAAAGAGTGTGTACGCAGATAATTATTTCCTCCGCGTCGATGCCGTATATGCAGTGAAAGAAATCCAAAGATGTAGAAATAAAGAATATGCCCAGAAAGATTAACAGACATTGACAAAGCAGGGTGTAGCGCTGTCCCTGGACTGTTATTGGGAGCCTCGCTCCAATGTGTACCGCTTCTCTTCCATTTGTACTTCGGCCGTCATATTTTCCGCCTCCTTCTAATCCTTTGCCTCTCCTTCATGCTTTGCTCTTCGTATGAGCTGTTCTGGTTGTAGGTTCGCGTGGACGAGTTTTGTATGTAAGTGTTCGGGTTCGCGTGAGCGGGAGATTCAAATCTTCGAGGGTGGTATGGGTATGGGTATAAGAAATTGTCCGTTCCTGTAAGATGAGTTTTTTTGAGGATCCCTTTTTTTTTGTTTTCTTTTTTTGTTTCTCTTCCTAATAGACAGCCGAAACCGGTGGGGGTTTCCAAGTTGAACCTAACAGTCCAGATTGCGATCAAAGCCGCGAGGTAAAAATGTTAAAGGGGCAGATTCTTGCGTGGGCAGAGCAACGCCCCTAGAGGGCTTTGTTTAAAGCACCCCATCCTTCCAACCTTCTCAGCGTCTCAGTTCGAGAGCAAGTTCAAATGGTAAGACAGAAACAAGAATGATAAATTCACTTGATAACAACTCAGGCAGGTTCCATCTTGGCTGATAGAAGGACAGGTGCTTCAACGTCGCCTTCAGGAATACGGGACAGACCACCAATTGACGGTCGACCTTGGTGGATCTTGAGCTTTTTGGTCAATTGGACGATAGACATATAGTCGTTGGAATCAAAAGTACCAGCTGACTGGATGTAATTTAGCAGTGTCTGTGCTGCTCGGCGAGCATCTTCCTGAGATGGAGAAACTGGAGATGAATCAACTGGGGTTGACGATGCGCCAGTTGTCACTACAGTGGAGCGGTTTATACTCGAATTGCTGCTACTTCGGCGTAGCATTGGAGGTGGCGAGTTGACGCTGGTGTCGATGCTGAACGGCGCTTGTAATTCATGCTGGGGTGACTCCAAAGCGGAAGACGGCGCAGTTGACGATGGGGGGTGTCGAGGAGTCATTGGTTCTGTTGATGAGATTTGGTTCACGTAGTCGATGTTAAGGGATGGGAACGTGTTACTCCTCTTTTCCCTGTGTTGGAAATCCATGGGGAAGCCTCCCACATTCGGATCTGGGGAGAAAGTAAATGTACCTGTAGGGCTCATTGTGCCAGTTGAAAATGAAGATGCAGCGTTGTCTCTGAAGTCGCTGGAGAGGGATGTCGTTGATTGGGACTCGGGATGCTTGTAACCAAAGTCAAAGTCGATTCCATCGACATGGGCCTCCTCGTCACTTCTGCTTCCAGAGAGCGGCGAGAGCTGTCCTGTAGGTGACGCGGGCGATAAGTCGCTGGACTTCGTGGCAAGTGTCGATAGCCTTGCACTGTCTGGTATGTTGGCTTCGGAAGCTCGTCGCATTAATTTTCCTGCCCCAACCCCATGCTTTTGCTTGAACTTTTGCAACCAACTGCTGTTTAGATTGTTCAGAACACTCTCCTGGTTTCCGCTCGCGTGGGCAAACAGCCTTGCTTGTTCCATAATCTCTTCGTCGCTGACCTGGAATCCACGTTGTTGCTGTCTCCTGACATAGTTGCTGAGTGTTCGGTCGAAGTCAGGATGCTTGCCCTTCCCACGCTTCACGGCGGCGTTTTCTGGCTCTTGATCTCGTTTCAAATACTGATCCTTGTGTCTGAGAACCTTTGAAACCGTGCTGTTATGCTTCTGTCAGATCCTACGGCGAAAGTGTGACTTGGTATCCAAAACGCCTACCTTCTCTCTACGCCGAAGCGGGCTCCAATATCGGCCTGTCGGGTGCCGGGGTTATCCTCGTGAAACTGGCACATGGCTCTTTTTTGCTCTGTAGTCAGGGTTTTCCTTGACTTTTCGTGCTGGGTCGGTAACCTGGGAGTTTCTACAGGCGGGGCGTTGGCGGCAGGCGGCACTGACACAGGCGGTGCTGGGTAGCTTTGTGCAGGAGCTGGGTTCGTCAACTGGCTCGGCCATGTCTGATTTGTGTTTAGCAAGGGAAGCTGTTGATGGGCCATTGGAGGTGGTGCAGGCTGTATCATTTGATGTGTTGGTGGTGGTGGTGGCATTCGGTTTATCGATTCTGATGGTAATCCATGGACTCCAAAAACACCAAAGGATGGGTACTCGGTCAAGGGGCTGGCACTGTATGGACTCTGGCTGTAAGGGCTCATACTCGTCCAGACATCACTTCCGTATCCATTGTTTTGGCCCATAGTGTTGTCCTGGCCCATGGCAGACGTCCCATTAACGTGGTTCATCGCAGCGTGTGTTGTCCAGCTGGCACTGGATCAGAGATGTAACGTGGAAAGTAGCTAGGCGATTGCCAAAGCTAGAAGAGCCTCGTTTCCAAGAATTGCTCAATGACAAGATGTGAATGGTGATGTGACCAGACCGGGTGCCAGGGAACTGGAACAGAAGATGGAGGTAGCAGAATATTTAGTGTGATGGTCCTCACGTTTGACATCGGTTGATTTGTCGATGCATCGTCTGGTCCGAATTGGTTCCTGAATGTGCAGATAGAAGGTGATCCCGTTTGTCGTTGGTCTCCCAAGTCCCAGCCCAGTGTATTTCGCACCTCAGTAGATGGTGTTGGGTGTCTTGGAGCAAACCTTTACAAGATTCAATATCAGCACACAACCACTGAATACTTTCAGAGCGTCTGCCCTTAATGATGGGTTGGCGTTGTCAGAACCGTTTGGGCCGCAGAAAGGTTGACCTTGGGATCTCAAAGCAGTCCTGTCTTCCAGTAAACCTTTTTTGATGGGTGGAAACAGCTTGTCTTTACGCAAGCTCACTAAAGTGAGACACGACGGGAAGTTTCTTCTATTTGCTTTTTCTCGCTGAGCTCGTGGAAATTGCGGAGACAATAACGCCGTCTCAGGATAAACGCGGCAGGGCAATGTACAAAACAAGACAATAACGGACTGAGTCGGTGGAGGGTGGGTGGGCGGATGAGGAAAGCCACAGGGGCGGTAAAACAGTAAACGATGTCCAGAAACGACCGCCAGTAGCTTGATCCGGACGGTAACGTCAAGACAAAGTTTCGATGGTGGACCACAGACTTAAGGCGAACGTTCCAACACGAGGCCAGACCGTTGAGGAGGATATCGTTTTTCAATATGTGCAGTGTAGTGTAGTGCAGTACAAGCAAGCGAAACCCAAAGCCATACACATTGCTACATATGTAAAGATGAGACCCCAGAGGTTGACCTTTCTCCATATACATATGCAGAGCGCACGAGGAGTATCGGCGAGGGTGTGGGGGTTTCCTTTCACAAGGGGGGAGGGGTGTGTATTGTAATCGTGAGATCAAGAAATGGTGTGTGTGGGAGAGCAGTGGGTTAAAACCAGAGTCCTCTGTAGACAACTGATGGATCCTTAAAACGTAGTATAAGTGTGTGTACAAGTGCATTAAGGTGTGGACGAAGCTGATAAAGACGGAGAGTGGTTCGAAAAGGGTATGTCAATGCCTCACAGCTCGAGTAAAGAACTTGAGCATGTAGGCAAGACGGAAGCTCACACACAGGCACACATACAGTACTCACCCGCCAACAGGCGCGGCAATTCGATCAAGCCCATACCATAGAGTGAATGATAGACGACCGGCCCATGAGGTAATAGGATGGACGCCTTCGGGTTCGGAGATAGACCGGTGAGCTAGGGTGCACTGCTATGGAGCTTTCAGCCGAGTCTTCTTCTTCTTCTTGATCCTGGACAGACCAGCGCCAGGTCAGGAAAAGCAAGAGGATTGTCAGCCGTTGGGAGAAGCCGTGGGTAGCTACAAATCCCCTGGCCGATGGCCGTCTAATAGTGAAGACTGTATAGAGAGGGCATAATCAATCAATCTATTACCCGTAGGCACAAGTTCCCGATCGGCGGCACAAGAAGCGGAAGAAGCAACGAAATATGCCCAGAATCGTTGGGGCAAGACCAAAGTATCATCATCCGTCTTGACGGTGCTACCCCAGCAATAGGGTTTCTTCGTGTTCCTTCTGCCAATGCTGATGGCCTGTGATTGCCTTTTCCGAGACCAGCTTCGATAGCGGATTTTGTATTCGGACCTGTCAATCCCTCATTTCCCTCTGGCAAGTCCGACCCTGTCCCCACGAGAGTTGAGGGTAACGGTATTATGGCTCAGTTCCAATAAGGATGAGGTCAGAACAAGGGGCGTGCCATGTCAGTGCTAGCCCACTGGAGCTTTCTGCAAGAGGAGAAGGAAGAAAAAGTCGCGCTCGGGCTAGAGAGATAGTCCATCTGAAAACCATCAGCTTGCAGCTTTCATAGGGTATCTGTCTTTGATCTAGAAAGCGCGGCGCGCCAAAACCCATGCGATTCGATGGGCAATAGCTGACTAGTCCATGTTTAAACTGGAGATGGATGATGGAGAGATGTCATAGGCCAGCCATTTCTTCCGCAGAGAGTCCACTCGGTGGGCTGGTCACCTGTTAAACAAGATCCTCCCCAGACGAAACATGGCCTGGCCTGAGAGCCCAAAGCTTCGAATCGTAATATTAACATGCTGGTTGTAGTATAATGCCCAATCTGTGATGGGACAGCGGCAACAGGGACTCAACACGGCCCAAAAGTAAGATCGACTAGACTACAGTACAAACAGAGTACTATGCAGCAATGGCAACGGCAATGCCCGGCCGCTCTTAAAGACAGGGGTCTTTGATGATCCTGGTGCTTGGTGGAAAGAAACCTCCAGCGGCCAAGGATAATTATCGTAGGCCACGAGTAAGTCGACATTGGCCTGGGTTTCACCCAGTAGACGAGAATCAAAGAATGAAAGCGGGACATGGGTGGTCGTGATGAAGCCAATTCAGCTTTTAGCCCTTGGTGCAGCAGTCATTCAGCTTCAGCCTTGAGCGGACCAGCCCGCGCGGCCTCATATGTCACTCTTGGTTTTCCCTTTTATTTCCTTCTCGAGCATTGAACCCTGATACACGGCGCGCTTCAAGGTCAAAGCCCGACCGGAAGGTGAGATCCGGAGCTCAGACCTGTCTCAAAGGAAAACGGGGCAGAGGTGTGGTGAGTAGGAAGGTAAGGAAGGGAGGGGATTGATGAGCAAGGCGTTGGCGGTTTGATTCGCTCAGCCTTGTCCCTCAAATGGATGCCATACCCCGATGCTCTATTCATATTCCATAGTCTCTCCCTTGCCTGTCGTGTCTTCTCGCCTCGTCCTGCTTGCCTCGTGGTTCCAGGATTGCATAACCAAGTTAAGTGTAAATCGTGTGCCTCAGGCTGTTAAGGGTCCTCTTCGCTTACGAGCCATGGACATATCCTTGTCTTTCAAGCCTGGCCGCTCTTACTCTTGCTAGTCTTTAAGCCAAGGCCATTGAGCGGCATGGCTTACTGGCCAAAGTTTAGTGCAGACAAACATCGTGGCCCGTGGAGATATGGTACCAAGGTAACTTGCGGCCCCAGTCCAAACCGTGACGAGGAGGGAATTTGGAGTGGCTATCTCACTCTGTAACAGACCGGTGCACGTGGTCCACCTGGGTTGATTTTTTGAGTTATTTCATGTATGACAGATCCAGAGAAGGTTGCGAGATGCATGTTTCGGTTCTTCATTTGAAGCAATGGTTATTTTGAAGTCCGTTCGCGACGCGTTTTATCATATCGATTATAGCTCGATTCATGCTGATGGTAACTCGATGTTGCACTTGTTGATGTGAGCCAGCAGTCATATCAAAGACTATCAACCCCGGTTCTTTCTCCCTCCTTCTCAGCACCATGATGACATGGTGCTCTCGGGATGCCGCAACTGGAATGACGGTGGGTCGGAATCCGAGGCCAGACCATCCTATCCCGTACTGTGAAGGACATCAATGTGCGTACGACAAGACGCCCAATGCTGTATAATTTTGGAGCTTTGTGGTGATTGCCTTGGTATGACTGGTCTTTGGATAAGAAACGGAGATCTACCGCTACTCTGAGCAAGGTAGAACTGGGGCTTGCCAGGGCAAATCGACAGAGGCAGGCTAGTGGGACGGCCCTTTCTGGAGCCAGTTTGACAGCCGCCGCCTGCCGCCTATTGCAGCATGGCCAGTTACCATTCCGTCCCTAGTCCATCCCATCAGCATCCATGTTTGGCCTCCATGTCTTTGCCATGTGTGTAGGGCTCTAGGCTTGGCCTTGCTTTTGTCATGGATAGCCTTGTCTTCTGAGCAGCAAATGGTAAGTCGTAAAATGGACAGTGGTTGCTTGAGTAGTATTTTCATTTCTTCATCTTTCGTATTGGAAGCAACTAAGTCGCGCTGGGATCAGCGTCGTGGCTAGACGGACGGTTAGCGCAATCTCCGAAGGGCTCAATCAATTAATCAATCTGTCAATCATTGGGCATGCAGCCACTACTGTACCATGAGTGAATGACCTTGCTCGGCCCAGACACATATTTTGCCATTGGGCAGCAAGTATCCATAATCTATCTGCCAATGTTTGCCCGCCCGTCCCTGTTGAGTTTGAGCAGGAACGCGACCGGGACAAATGCATATTGCATATTGCACATATCATACAGAACAGTACCTGCTGTGCTGCGACTTGACTTACATGGATGATGAGCAGACAGAGGGAGAATGAGGGAGGGGAACAAGTTGTGGCGCGCCATGGACGGTCCAATCCGTCGTCCGGGTGTTGATCCAGTTGGCCAGTTTGATCAAGATCCCTGACGCCGCCTTGATCGTAGGTCGAAAGCAATTTTGATGGTGTCTATCTGTTTGCTTTTCTCTGTTTTGCTGAGGTTGTTGCACGGTACAGTACAGTGGAGAGGAGGAGTACGGTATTAAGTTGACATTGCGAAGAAGGAAGGAAAGACGGGAGCCCCATTGTTTTTTTGGGGAAGGGTTTATTGGTGTTGACGATCCTTAGGCCCTGCCTGACTCAAATGTGGTATCGAGAAGGAGCTCTTCAGCCACGGCAGTTGCTGATAGGTAATTAATTCATGGAAGGAGCTCATCAGGTCCCATGACAAAGCAAATACTTAGGTAGGTACCTAGGTAATTGGAACACTGACTGGCTGTAAGGGATTATTCACAACTTTATCAATCGCAATTGCAATTGCAATTGCTTACTCGCACGAGGTACAAGACCTTTCTTCCATTCCTTGTCAGGTTGTATCCGTACCTAGATCTGGGCTCTGGACTCCGGACTCACTAAGAAATCTAGACCTCAGTGGGCGTGTCTCTGTAAAAGGCTTGACCATTTACAGACAGGAACGAGAAGGAAAGAGAGAGAAAAAAAGAAAACGAGGCCTTCCAAGTGAGAGGATCATGACGAGCGGAATCAGCGTCGAGATCTTGGTACAAAGCAAAACAGAGCAGGTGAAAGGAAAGCAAAGCATCTCATGACAGGAGCATCATGCCGGGCATGACATCGACATCGTATCCTAAACGCCCGGTGAAGAAAGCCGCATATAAGTGGCCGACATTGGCCAATCGCCCTCGAGTCTGGTCTGATGTTCTTGGAGAGGACTGCGTTTGGTCAATGGTTGCTAAGCAAGCGCTGCCAGGGGTCTGTCAATCAATCGGGCTTTCAATCATCAACGGCCAAGGGATGTTCCCTGTTGTCTCTTCCGCTCTCTTTAGGCGCCATTTACCCCTTGCACTTCTGGTGCTGCTGGTGCTGCTCAGTTGAGTTGAGTGCTGATGAGATCTCATCAGCGCCGCAGCTGCCCGCCTGGCACCAGGCAAGTAATGATGACTGCTTACACGCACTCTGTACTCTCATTGCAGTGCTTGGTGTACTGTAGACCATCAGCTTTGGTATTGGCACTGGCGCTGATGATTTGCTTTTACATAGCGGGATCGACCTTATCTAGTGCTTGTTAAGACTTTCTACGAGCCGTGCCGTCGATACATATCTGCGATAATGTCCGTGCAACTAATTAAACGTGTATACAGCCAGGACAACCTTGCTGCTAATCGTTCGCAAGCCAGACACCCTTAAGCCCTGCATATACATACATGGCTGATAGTAGAAAGAAAAGCGACCATGCAGTGAAGATAAAGAGACAAACCAGACAAAAAGTCTTTGCCCTCCCAGTATCCGTACTGCAGCCACTCTACCGGCTGTTGTATGACCTACCTACCTACGGTTACGGGTACTTCAGGATGACCATGTCCATGCCCATATCCATATCCATGGTCATGTCCTTCCTTGTCCTTGTCAACATTGGATGAATGAATGCAATATTATACATCGTGTGTGGAGTTCACCTTTCGCCTAAAAAGACTTCTGTTGGTTGCTCGAGCTTCTCTTTCCTGCTGCTGATGACCCCCCTTGGCTCTTCACCTCCCACTAGCCTCCTTCAAGCCTGGTGCGTGCTTCGGGACGTTTTTCTCGCCAAAGAGGCTTGAGCTCTCCGCCTTTCACGATGAGCTTCTAGGCGCCGCCGTCATCCATCATCAAGAGGCGATAGGTACGTACAGTATCCTTGGTAGGTCAGGTCGGGTGGACACTCCGTCTAGTCTAATAAGTAGAGTACGTACATATGCGAGCTAGACTAGCGAGGGGGCAGAGCGGAACGGAGCGTGATGGGACCAAGGTAAGGTAATCTCTACTGTACTGTACTGTAATGTTACAGTACGTGTATACAGTGCAGTGAATAGCCGAGTATCTTCTGATCAGATGCTGAACAGTATAGTAGGTATAATAGAGGGCATTGCCATATTTGATCTTGTCGAGTTGCATCACCCAACCTTGGCAAACTGCGAGATGTGTTTCAAATATCTCACTCTCACCCTCAACCAACTGCAGAAGGGGAAACCTTCTTTCACTACTACTGCAATACTGTACATGACATGATGGATCAAAACAGGGAAAGCCCTAAACCGCCATAGGAAAAAGGCAATGTGCCCTCTCGTCCCTTTAAGCGCCTTGATGCAGAGGCCAAGACCTCAAAGCGTAACCTGATTCGCAGACGCGAACCCCTGGGCCTGCATCCCACGCTTCTGCTGGGAAATCCGGCCGCAGATCAAGAGGCCCTCGGTTATGCAGGTCGAACCACTGCATCCCGTTGCTTGTTGACATTAGATGGTGGCGTCGTGAACCTCTTGCATCCCATGCCATGCCATGTCATGTCGTCGAGATGAATATTAAACCCGTCAGATAATTCAAAAAAGACCTAGTGCCAAAACCTTCTTCCAATATGGATATAAGTCTTTTATTAAACTACAGGTACAGTACAGTAATGTAAACCTCATGATGTTATCTGTCACAACGCATAGACCTAGGCCATTCACGTCTTCTTTCCTCTTTGTAGTAGTGTTGCATAAACCTGGAAAAGAGTTTCCTATTGGAAATATCTCCGCTCGGGCAACACTTCTTTCAGCCGCATGGGTGGGTGACTGAGTGAGTGCCATTCATTCATTAATTAATTAATGTTAATCTTAGTGTGCTGTGAGACGTTACAATTCACGTTTGCCGACTGCTGCCACCGCTGGTAAAAATCATGTCCTTTCTTTTTTGAACAAATTGATAGTAATTCTTCCATAAAGCCAACCGGTAGTGAACTACCGGGTCTCTTACTTGTGTCAGAGTAATGCATTGCGCTAAATATCAACAACGTTGCGTTGCTTTCGTTGCTTTTCCTTTATCCCGGTCGCTAACTCGGACGTCGATTTTCGTCAAAATTCCGTCCCGTCTGTAGTTACTCCGTCTTGCTCTCCATCGTCATCTTAAAATCGTGTCCATTCCTTGCTCAGCGCCGCCTGCTGTTGACCTAACATTTCTCTCCCCTGCTCCAGACCTTTCAGCCTGCCTCGTGAGTAGGCACGCCACCTCTG
Source organism: Fusarium citri (assembly GCA_004367485.1). Lineage (NCBI taxonomy): Eukaryota > Fungi > Ascomycota > Sordariomycetes > Hypocreales > Nectriaceae > Fusarium > Fusarium citri. The sequence continues at coordinate 60,722 of QHHH01000091.1, forward strand.
ACCTCCCCCGGAAACTTGCGCCGATCATTATCGTGCCTGGCTGAGCCAGGTCGATATTTCTTGTCAGCTAGATGTGCTTGTAGCCGTGCATCCAGTGTCAGCCCTGCCTTTATTGACCCTATTGCAATCGACATCCCCCTGGTCTGCGCGGTTGCCTCCTCTTAATTCTCTTGATCCACCCGGGCTAAACCAGAGTCGCGAACTGGAGGGTGGTCGACCCTGCCATGACTTGTGGTAACATTCTGATGCGAAAACGGCTGTCCAAGCTATCTAGCTCACTAAGCTTCTCGCGTTGCCGTGGGATCATCCCCTTCAATCTCCGCAGAGTTTCCTTTCATCGCTTGACAATCGTTACTGTTACAATAATTAGCGTTACCGCGAGCTTAAGCTACAACTTGACCCCAGCAATCTACCCCTACGGACCAGACTAGGGTTGAGATGAGGGACGCCATGGCCGCTTAGTGAAGCAAGATCCCGACCGAATCGGGTAGATCAAGTTCAAAGAGCAACTGGTCTAGCCCCCCTACCTCAGTCTACGTTTAGGGTGCTGCTGCTGGGGTTGATAGCTGTCGTCGGGGCTTTGGGTCAACCTACCAACATCCTCATCACATAGTTCGTGGGCCAGGCCCACGCGCTGAGGCTGATGCTTGACAGACTTGCCATAAACAATGGCTGTCTTGAAAACCTCCGTGATACTTCGATGAATAGCGTTACACTACATACCGACTCCATTAGCAATCCAAAATTCCACATGTAGGCCGGAAGATGAGGCTCTGCAAAAAGACGCATAGAAACGCAAATGTGAGTTAGGCAGACTTACAAAATCTTCCACAGTGCAGCGCGTTGACCGGAGCACGACGGGTTGCGAGTAATCAGGCTGTTTGCCCTTGGGTTTTGTGTACACTCGAACAAGGTTGAGCTTGTCCCACATATGCTCCATCAACTCGTCAATGTTCCATCCGTGCTCAGAGCTGATGGGAACAGCGTTGGGGATTCGATATAGAAGATCAAGTTCTTCAATACTGATCGAGTCAATCTTGTTCAGGCAGTAAACAACGGGGATGTAACTATCAAGTTAGCACGTTAGCAAGCTAAGTTTCATATTTTGCCGCAGACGTGCGTATGTGTGTCAGTTCTGGTAGCCTTACCTTCGACTCTTGGCCTCAAGAATGTCGATCAAGTCATCGACAGTAGCGTCGCAGCGGATTGTGATATCCGCAGAGTTGATGCGGTACTCATTCATGACAGCCTTGATCTCACCATGGTCGATATGGGTCAGGGGCACGGTGCTGGTGATATTGAGGCCACCCTTGTCCTTCTTTCTGAAGGTGATGTTGGGTGGCTCCTTGTTGATGCGAATTCCGAAGCCCTCGAGTTCCGCCTCGATTACCCGCTTGTCCGTAAGGGGCTTGTTCACATCCAACACAATGAAGATTAGATGGCAAGTCTTGGCGACAGCAATGACTTGTCGACCACGTCCACGACCATCCTTGGCACCCTCAATGATACCAGGAAGGTCAATAATCTGCAAGGGGGCGCCTAGAGAATGCGAGTCAGCCACAACGTTTGACGTGTGAAGGGAACCGTTTGCAAGTGGGATCGGGCATCAAGATCAAGCCATGAAAAGCAGGCGGCCGCATCTGTCGGGCAGAGTGGAGGAGAAAAGGGACGTCACGAAAGACTAACCGTTATAGACGACTTGACCAGGCACCGAGGTCAGGGTGGTGAATTCGTATGCGGCAGCCTCGGAATGCTGGCCTGTCAGTCTGCTCATGAGCGTACTCTTGCCTACTGAAGGGAAACCGATGAAGCCAATACTGGCAACACCAGTCCTGGCCACATCGAAACCAGCACCACCGCCGCCGCCACCACCGCTAGGGGTCAAGAGCTCGCGCTTGAGCTTGGCCAACTTGGCCTTCAGCTGACCCAGATGGAACGACGTCGCCTTGTTCTTCTGGGTTTTGGCCATCTAGTTACACAAGTTAGAGCCGGTCCCCTCAATCATGCGCTCCATTATAATTCATCGGCTATCGTCGTCTCCGAAAGCGTCGGGAAGGAGATTTCGTCAGAGTATCACGTACTTCGGCCTCAATATCTTTGATCTGGTGGGGGGACTGGGGTTAGCAAACTTGTTCCGTCGCAGGTGCAGTCTGATTGACGGTGGGAGTGACTACGAACCTTGTCCACCGTGGTCGCCATGATTGCGGTTCCCTTCGCAGAAGCGGTATCGATTCGATATTCGGATGTTGTCTGGCCTCAGATCTCGGGGTTCGTCGCCCAATTCGTGATTAAGGCACTTTTTGGTGATAAATTGCAAAGAAAGCGTAAATGCGTGAGTGGGAGTCGTCAAATCAAATGGTGGGGTAGAATTTTATGTGACCCATAAAAACTTGACGTCAGCCAGAATATTCTTTCACAACCAATCAAATGTCTAGACGAGTTGCCTCAAGTTGGTAGAAAATTGTTCCTCAAGGGTTAAAGTGGCCGATATGTTAGTCAGTTAACATCAAACTTCACAAGTTCAGGTACGGATAGCCATGACATAATTCCTTGCTTTACACAGTTCATGATTTCTTCTTCTGTACCACCTCTCCAGCACAGGGCTGGGCTGTCCACTAACTAGACTTGAAAAAGCCTCTACTAATTTCTCTACACATGTCATAGTCATGTTTCCTCGTAAAACAATCACGCATCCATCTTGCGTAGACTTGCCTGGATAGCTATCCGCCGTAACCTTCAGTTACTCACATCCAACTCTAGATCAAGACCTTGGACTCTTCCACAAGCCTGTTTTGTATTCCAAGCCAACCGTCGTGAATAGATACCGGTGATTCACAAACAACTACACCGGTCTGTCGATAAAAGCAATAAGCCATTCCGTAGCCCTAGTCTGTATCTGCGCCGTCCATGGTCGTTATGCTAACAAAGAAAACTGAAAGCAATAATAAAACAAGGTGTGTTCGATCGTAATTTCGAACTCATTCGATTCAGTGCGAGGTCCCATTCATGTTTCCGTTAATACCATTTGTGAGGGTATCGTGTCCTGCTGTCGACACTGGCAGGCTCTCAGTTGTCGAGCCAGGCGTCAAGGCTTTAAATGTGCCGTTAAGCGGTCCGCCTAACACCATTGATTTCTGACTAATTGGCGAAGAATGAATGCCGTTGATGAGGGGCGGGCTGAGATGGCCATTGACGAGATGCTCCAGGCCCTGTTCCAAACAGAGTCGAGCATAGTCTGGGTCATCTGGAAACACTTGCACCAACCCGCGTCGAGGTACTTTCTTATCGGGGAATGGAGTGCTGCTCGTCTGTGCTAGCTGCGGCATATCCTCGCCGACCAGCGCTCCGTTGAGATAGTACTTGCATCGAGGAGCAAGCCCATGATAACGAGCAGCATCTGGATCTTGCTTCCATTTTTGACATGTACCCCATTGCATACTTTGTGCTTCTGACTCCAAGAGTTCACGGTACTCAACCGCAAGCTGGATATTGCGAAGATGTGGAATGTTGGAGACGGTATACATGAGATCAGACAACTGAATTGTGTTAGTTCTAAGTGCTGTCGTCCGTTCTCATGGTGGGTTATTTACCTTGACGAAAAACATGTCCATGCTGCGGAATTTCTCCCAAGCCTCTTCCCGTAATCGCTGCTTCGTATCAAAACATAGCTCAGAGGGATCCTCTTCGCCGTAGTATCCAGATAGCTGCCGACCAAGATCCCAGACTTTCTCGTCGATGAGGGAGTAGAGGCGCCACTCTACACGCCAAAGGGACATCTTGGCTAGTTGACTGACGGGGGCGCGTTCCCAGGCCGTATCTGGAAATTAGTTAGTAGGCACGTTAAAAAAAGAGAAGTTACATCTGTGAAACTTACATCTGGAGAGGTCTAGGTCCTTCTCACCGAGGAGAAGAGCCACATGAGTGTTCAGCACCCATTGCTCACGGCCCTCGGGCGTACCGTTGGCTTCTCTTCGGATTGTATCGTATCGGCAGCCTTGGATGCGCTTGAACTTCTCTGCAAGGACTGGGAGCTTAGGGTTTGGACATGTATCAAGCCATCGCAGAAGAGGGGGTAGTTTGCTGAGCCGCATGCGTTCCTGCTCTTCGCGAAATCGTCGTTGTTCGGCTTCGCGCGCGGCGCGTTTTCGTTCTTGATCCTCACGGTGCGCACGTTCTCGCCGCTCACGTTCTTTCCGCTCCTCTTCTTCGCGTTGGCGTCGAGCTTCTTCAGCTGCCTCTCGCTCGAGTTGTTCGCGATGCAGCCTCTCCTCTTCTTCACGCTGCCTTTTCTCTTCCTCTTCCTTCTTCTTCTTTTCCACTTCGACCCGTCGTTTCTCTTCCTCCTCCTGCCGGGCCTTTTCCTCAGCTTCGCGTCGTTGTTTCTCGTCCTCTCGTCGCTGGCGTTCTTGTTCGTCCTTCCGCTTGAGCTCGGCCTCGCGCTCTTCCTCCTCCTTTCGTAATCTCTCCTTCTCCACTATCTCCTCCCTGCGCTTCTCTTCCTCCTCTGCTTTCTTTCGGGCTTCTTCTTCTTCGTGTTGCTTAGCAGCTTCAGCTTCAGCCCGCTTGCGTTCTTCTTCTCTCTTGCGTGCGTCCTCTTTCTTCCGTAATTCTTCCCTCTTGGCTGCCTCGGATTCAGCTTGTCGTTGTTTTTCTTGCTCAATCTCCTTAGCTTCCCTAGCCTCTTTGGCTCGAGCTGCTTGAAGTTCTGACTCTGACACAGCCTTGATAGAATCAGCATCTTTCATCTCCACGTCAGTCTCCTCTGGCTTGACATGGATCTGTCTTTCAGCGCTGCTGGCACGGTCGGTATCAGCGCGATGCGAGTTGACGCGCTTCTCACGCCTATCGTCATCATGCTTCTTGTGAGTTGATTTCGCTATTAACTTGGAAGAGTCTTGGACATTGCTGGGTTTGCGAGGCCTCTCATCGGAAGACAAAGCTTGCTTCGGGCGTTTCTCTTTCGTTTCGCTTTCAAGACGCCGCCGTTTAGGTGGAACTTCGCTGTCATCCTTGTTGCCATTACTTGGCCGATCGGGTGTAATGCTAGCACGATGTCTCTTAGTCGATCCGTCACCAGACACCGATAATCGGTCCCGAGATTCGTCTCTTTTGAGAGCCTTGGCCCGGTCATGGTATTTCTCAGAGAGCTTCTCAACCCTGTTCTTGTCGTGTTTGTCATGCTTGTCGGCTGGTTCCTCATGTTTTGACTCGTGGGGGCTTGTCGGGTGGTCCTTGAGGGACGAGGCGTTCGATGCCATACTAGCGCGTCGTTGCCGCTCTCGGTCTCGTTCTCCACGGAGCTCGCCTTTAGAAATAAGTTTTCTCCTAGGTTTGACTGTTTCGCCCTCTGAGGATGCAGCAGCGGCATCCGAGTCAACATGCTTGGCCTTGAGCTGCTTGTGAGACATGGTCGGAGACACTTCGCGATCGGAAACATTGATAGATGGAATGCGGTCTTCTTTCCGGGGTCGCCCTGGACCACGCTTTGAGTTTTCATCTCCTTGATTCGTAATAGAGTTTGATCTCCGCTTTTCTCTTGGACTTGTGAGTTTGGAGGTGGCGGACTTCTTCTTCGGTTCGGGACTGGAAAGATTTCGTTTATGCTGTCGAGCTTCGTCCTTGTCTTTCGTTTCAGCCCGTCGTGCACGCTTGGCTTCCCGTTCTTCACGATCGCCACGCTCTTGGTCTCGCTCACGGCGGTTTGGCGATTTTGTCTTGGCAGAGTCCTTATGACTTCTCTTGTACTCATCATAAGCATTCTTCAACATATGTTCTTCGTCCTTCCAGTTCGGGCCTGCACGCTGTCGTGCAATCTCGTAGTATGTTTCGCCTTTATATCTCCTAGTAGGATCGAAACCAGCCTGTTCCAAAAGCAGCTCGACCACTTTGATGTTTTCCTGTCCGATCGCGGCGAGTATTGGCGTCGCAAACTCTGGTTGAGCATTATAAACGGGTCGCGGGTCAGGATTAGCACCTCCCAGGCCGAGAAGTAGCTGGATAACCAAATCATGTCCACCTCGCGCTGCAGCAACCATAGATTCGGGGTCGTTAAATCCCTCTTTCACTTGCAATATGCGGGCGACAGTCTCCTCGTCTCCACGCCCAGCAGCCTGTCGAAGTGTCTTTTCGTCAAGGGGCATATATAGTAGATCGTTTCGCGTCTTCGTTGCGCGCACTGTTCCGGTTCTCCGGCCTGATCCGGAGTTCGTGGCAGGTGAGCGACGCGGGCTATCTGGGGCATGAGAATCGCGTGCATCCTGATCTTGGTGCGAGTGGTGTTCTTCCGAGGTGCGCCTTCGATCCCCCGCCCGCTTCCTTGCTGCCATGAGCGCGGCTCGGATCTCTTCCGCATTATCTGTGTCGTCGCTCACACGGTCGATAGGCTCCTCGCCGTTGACGTTTGCTTTTCGAGGGTTGACACCAGCATCCAGTAAAAGCTTGACTACACCTAGATGGCCGTTGTCGACTGCATCCAGCAGTGGCGTGTCCTTGTCGTAGTTGACACAGTCTAGATTACATCCAGCATCAATCAGGAGCTTAACGATGTCTTCGCAACCATTAATAGCTGCAATTTGGAGTGGCGTATTTCCGGCGTAATCAGCAACATTCAAATCCTCAGGTCTTTCGGTCAGGCGTGTCTTGGCCCCCTCATATTCACCTCGTGCACAGGCGCGGGCCAGGAAAGTTTGACCATGCGCATCGAGGTGCTTCTTATGGGGGGCCATTCTTGCGGGGGATGCATTTGTATCGGTGGCGGGCGTTGCCAGGCTACGTAGTTTAGAGCTGCGAGGGTGGGGGCTGCCACTGGCAGAAGAATCGTCGGAGTGCCATTCGGTTGAGTGCAGTGGGGGCGGTAGCCGCCGCTTTTTCTGGCCAAAACCGTTGGATGTGTAAGAAGGTAACTGAGAAGAAGCACTTCGTCGGTGGGCTCGAGACTGTGGGGAAATAGATCGGGTTTGCGAATCATGCTGTACCTTTGCTGAGAAAGGCTTGTGCTCTTTTGGCAGGCGAGTCGAATCGATGCTGACACTGGTTGTTCGTTGCCGTCTGATCTTACGACTCTCGCCCTCGTCGTCAGACTCAACTTTGAGACTTTTCCGCTTGTTAGGCACAGAATTCTCGCCCGGTTTGAGTTTTTCGCGGAGTGACTTGGCAGGTCGGGAATGAGAAGGTTCAGAGTCTGAAGAGGACTGTACGTCCTCAGCAAAACGCCGACGCTGTTGTGGCCGATGATGGGGCGGTGACGCAGGCGCAGAGCTCAAGCCACTCGAAGCAGCGGCGTCTTTACCCCGTGCCAGTCTCTCGCGTTCAGGGTGAGCCGGCGTGCGCTTGGTCTTCACAGGGTCGCCGCGGGCATGAATAGATGATGCCTGCTTTTCAAGTTCTGGGGGGCGATAACCTGCAGCTTTGATAGATGACTTGGAATTATCACCATCGCCGTCACCGTCACTCCTGTCCTCTTGCCTCACCTTCCGAGCCTTTGACGGGGAGTGGCCATCCTTGCCTGGCAAAACGATGGTTTCTGCGTCAGAATCGCGGTCTTCAGAAGCATCTTGATCAACTGCAGAGGAAGAATTCGCGTTTCGACGGGCATCTTTATCCTTGTCAATAGGCTCAGAAGGCTTGGGGCTTACTGGCGGCGGTGTTGACTTTGAGATTTCGGGTTTCGAGTCAGGCCGCTGGTGAGGGGAGTCGCCAGCAGGCCTCGTCTGGTCGGACTGGGCAGCATTCTGCGCATCCATGACATTTACCTGCGAGGACGACTAGCGACTACCACCATTCTGGTGATGATGATCAAATCCGAGGATGGCAGGCGATAAACTCGCGCGGTTGGTGATGCGTCAATCCCCTTAAACCTAGAATTGAACTGAACTGGATGCAACGGTCGGGCGCGACAGAGAGGCAACAGCGAAAGAACACGGGCGTGGTCAAAAGACACGCAAACGCACGAAGCAAAGGCGGAGGAAAACACCAAAGGCTATGCGCAACGAGAGAATTAATTCGGCAGGTCGTGATGACGAGAAGATGGCGTTGGTTGTACGTGGATTATGGAGAGAGTGTGAGGGTGGTAAGTTTCGGATTGAAGGTGAGTAGAGTAGGAATTGGAACTGGAAGGTGGAGGCTTATTGGCAACGGAGGACCGATAATGGATGTAAACGTAAACCTTGTTTTAGGTAGAGTTACGTGATGGATGTTGTGTTGTGTTGTGGTAAGGTAGGTACTATAGGTAGTAGGTAGGTACCTAAATCGAATTGATGATACGGGTCTTTGTCCAAGTCGAGAGAGGGAGGGCGACCTAAGCAAGGCAAGGCAAAGCAAGACGAGGCGAGGCGAGTCGAGAGCGAGATTGACTTGAGAACGAGAGAGTGGAAGAGAGAGAGAGAGAAAGGCCAGGACTAAGCAATACTGTAGAAGCCAGGCCCCAGGCTCAAAGGAAGAGTACGATTGGCCCATCATGTCGTTCATTCGTACTGTCTTTTAGTCTGTCCGGGTGTGAAGGCTAGGGCGATTACGATACGGTCGCACATAGAGTCTTTGACCGTACTTTTGAGCCAATGAGAGACAAGGATTGTCTGGCTTCAATCTGAGCATTAAAGAAAAAGAATGGGTTGTTTTGAAGCGTGTGACATGATAATTGAGTCTGTGCGTGAGTCAAAATACCCGGTCAAGCGGTATATAACATTGAGCATAAATTCTTTTCCTAACTGACATGTATCATCTTCACCGAGGGCTGCATTAAAGTCTACCTTATTCATCTGACTCTCTGACTCTGAGTTCCGGGGGCAAAACCCACTGGAGCCTACCTGCGCTAGTGATACCCATTTAGTGGGCTTAGGCTGCTGGTGGTCCCTAATCCCCCTCCCCTGTCCCCAATCCCCCTGCTCCATGTTATGGAAGGCACTTGAAGATGACACCTTGATCCATCGCCTCATGGTTGAACTCGACTCTGATTGGATTGAATTTACAAGTTTTATAGCATCAGTTCATAACAAAGCATTAAAGTAGCGTCTGTTAAATCACTACATATGCATAATTACGATAAGACAAGAACCAGGTAGGGTAGCGGCATATTTAACTCTACCTCATACACATCCTGGGCTGTGCTGGGCTGGACTAGGCCTTGGTCCAAGTTTCATCAATTTCTCTGACCAGGATCTGTCTGCCTGCGGCTTCTCAATCTTACAGTCTTGATAGAAGTACCTAGGTAGGTAGGTATCTAGGTAAGGTAGCCACTAACAATTCCCAAGTATCTCCACTCTAGCTACCTAACAATTTTATACCTGCTGATCTTAGCTAAAACACTACCCTTTATCAAACTCTCAGCGTGTGGAATCAATCACATCACTGCTGATCAACTGCTCAACACCTGAGATTTCATGACCTGCGCAACAAAAGCAATTTCGTGATGGAGGCGTCAGAGTCTGCCTCCTTTGAAAGAGATAGAAGCAGTCTTTTGCTTCCCTCTTCACTGGAACATGCCCGAATCATCTCTCTTCCTCAGGCGGCATACTACATACCCAATTTCATCACCGAAGAAGAAGAGCAGATAATTCTAGATAAAGTGTGTCTATATATCATCGTATGTCTGGTTCGTCGCTAAGTATATCCACAGATATCCAGTGCGCCTAAGCCGAGATGGAAACAATTGACGAAACGACGTCTTCAAACGTGGCCTTCAGACCTTGTCAACAACAAACTACTCGATGCTCCTCTTCCTACATGGCTTAAGCATCCCGTCATATCTCGACTGTTGTCGCTTCCGGTCAAAGACTCAGAAGCCGGTCATATATTTTGCGACAGTCCACATCAAAAGCCAAACCATGTCCTCATTAACGAATATCCACCCGGCATTGGCATCATGCCGCACAAGTTGAGTACACAGCAAGTGATGTATCCTTTTCGCTATCTTAATGCTCATCCTATGTAGGATGGTGCCGCGTATTGGCCCGTAGTGTGCACAGTGAGCCTCGGTTCCAGCTTGTGCCTGAACTTGCATCGTAGCAAGGACGATGGCGCCCTTGACCCCGTGCCTGCTTGGAAAATCCTGCAGGAACCTCGCAGTCTGCTCATTACGACTGACCAGCTATATACCGACTACCTTCACGGTATTGCCGACATCGAAGAAGATGTCGACCTCAATCCGAATACTGTTACTAACTGGGACTTGCTTCGTTCGCCCGATGCATACGCCAACGGCACACATGTTCGTGAAATCCGCACGAGTCTGACGTATCGAGACGTTCTTCAGGTGTCGAAAGTCGCAAACAAGCTCGGCATGTTCTTGAAGCGTTGAAGGCCGATCAGTCAGAGCTAGTAAACGGGCGGAATCATGATCCATCGCTCCGCGACCTTATCTGCGCCAAACTTCTGCACATACCATGCCTTGGTACCCTTTGCTGTGGCACCCAAGTTAACAGCCACGAACACGAGACCACTCAGAACGCTTCTGTTAAGGAGTTGACCTTGGGGTGCGGCGATCCATGCAATAGCGAGATACACGAGGCATTCCGAAGTGTAGTGTGGACAGACCAAGTACTTGAACCATCCCTCACTTGGGAGTGTATACTTCTTGAGACTTGCCAGGTGCCTGTGACATCGGTTCTGCTTAAAGTACGCCACAATGAACAATGCCAGAGCTGAAGGCAGCTTTGGTGGGATTCGGAGAGGCTGTGCGGGAGAATTCCAGGCTGCTAAGATTGCACCTGCAATTTGTCAGTTTCTGCTGCTGCCAGGTGTGATATATTTAAGAACGTACTGGAACCCTCAACCCAGACAGCGAGGCTTATTGTGACGTAGTACGCAAGACCAAGAGCCCAGTGGATAAACCACATAGGTGACGACCCTGGCTTGAAAACAAACAAACTCTCGCAGAGCCTTCTTGAACCCTGCAACGCCATAAACAGCCATGCCACGAATACTTGTTCCAAACTCATAGACGGTCCGCCAGTACGGTCCTGCCACGTAATGATACTCTTCAATATCGATCCCTTGGTGAAATACTGCCACGCCCAGAAGCCTGATAAGAACACCGACGTGATGTAGAAGTGCAAGAACCACGAATGAGGCACTTGCCCATACTCTGTCAAGTTTTTCAGAAACGACCTCAAAAGCACAAAAGCTTGCTCCTTGTTTTCCACCTCCTTCTTCCCAGGCTTCGTGTCTTTAGGCCTTCGTGCACCATAGTCCATAAGAGCACTACGGACGTCCTGTGGGAGAACTTGGATACCAATAATGATGGTTGTAGAAAGGGCAAAGAAGCTTTGGCACCATTGAGCTGGCGTCATATTTGACACCAAGTCAATAGGATGGTGCAATATTTTGGCCATTTTCCCCTTATAAAAGATGAGTTGAAGTCAGATGGAGGCGAAGATGACAGAAAAGAGACCAGTCTGTGTTGTCGAAAAGCATGTGCTTTGTTCAACATCCGAGACTGGCGTGTCCTGCACAGTGTCAATAAAACAAATTAGGTACCTATGGGTGTTAAGTCCACAGCGAATCTGTGACTCGAGGTATTCCAAGAAACAGCGTACTTCTCCGTCTAGATTTAACATTGCCATAACTAGTCCGGCGATATCGATCCAGTTTTATAACAAAGTCTAGCTTTATAAAAGTAAGCATTCCAATGTTGAGTCATCATAAGTAGCTTCTTACCAGTTCAAATAACTAGGGTCTTTGACAAAGACGCGAACTGAACCTCATCCATAACAATGACACCTAGGTAGTCATGTACACCTTATCATCAAATAATTCAGAGACGAAATGCCAACATATTAACATGTCTACAAGTACGAGTTGATAGATAGAAATGTCAGTGAACTCCTAGACTAACGCGATCTACCCTACAGCTCTCCACATTGAAACAGTTGTCAACTTCGGCCTTTAGATGCTCCAAATTATTACTCAAACCTGGGGGAAAACATGCGATATCGATAACGTAAAGGCTACAACTCGTTGAATGATATAAAAGAACAAGGTATGTCAATTGCATCATCTGGTTAGTGCTGTTTATGGCCAGTATGCATCACTATGGTTCACATAGGACAGGGAAGTAAGAGTATCAAAACAATACAGCTTCTATATAGCGAATGACAGTCTGACGAGTAAACAATAACTAAACGAGAGTGTGTAAGTAAGCACAAAAACACCAGCCAATTCCAAGACACGAATCAAAAGCCAACACCCCGAATCCTTTCCCCATCCAATCCCTAGTAGACTATACATATCCAATTGTCCAAATCCGAACACGTTGATCACTTTTGACCTCCAATCTCCGAAACTCCATATCCTTGAGATGCTTAGATACCAGTGCCAAAGTTCTGGCAACGGTTGCTGAAGTAGACATTTCTGTTCTCAGAGAGACAGTCGGTGTACTGAATGCCACACTTGGTCTGAGCAGTCTGCCACTGATCGTTACCGAAGAAGTTGAACCATCGGGGCTCAATGCCAGACTTCTCAAGGGCGCGCTTGTGGAAGTGAGAGTGAGAGCGCTTGTCGAAGTAGTTGCTGCCTTCGCTGCGAGTGTTGAGCTTCTTGCAGCTCTGAACATAGGTGTTGAGACAAGCAGTGTACTGGGTCTTGCAGGCATCGGCGCAGGCGCTGGACTGCTGGTTGCGACGGTAAGAAGAGCAAGAGTTGGAGTTGGTATCGGTGTAGAGCTTGAAGGGGTTCTGCGAGAAGTCACTCTTCAAGTCGTTGCAGGCAACAAGAGGAAGCTCAATGCCGCCAACGGGGTTACCAGGGCCGTAACCCCAGATGCGGGAGCTGGGCTGCGAGCAAATGTTGGTGGGCTGAGGAGCGCACGAGGTGGAGGCAGAAGAGGCAGTGGTAGAAGTGCTAGTGGCAGCACAAGGGTAAACACTGGTAGTGGTCTTGGCATTGTTTCCACCAGAGGGAGCGTTGTTGTTGAAGCAGCCAGCCTTGTTACAGTTGCGGCCACGAGAGCAAGTGGAGGCACAGTAACCCTGAAGACCGTCACACCACTTGGAGAAATCGAAACAGTTGAGAACTCCAGGCCAGCCGGCGTTCTGGAAGCAAGAGGCAATGTTCTTAGCACAGTTGTTGTAAGCAGTCAGGCAGCTGTTCTGGTCCTGGAAGTCGGGAACAGAGGGAGCGCACCAGTTACCGCACTTGTACTCGCAGGTGTTAGGAACAATAACAGTAGAGGTGCACATAGCCGGGCCGGTAGTGGTCGTGCAAGAGGTAGTGGTGGTGGTTCCAGGAGGAGGGTTGGGACCGTTGTTGGTGGTGGTGGAAGGAGGAGGGTTGGGACCACTGTTGGTGCTCGAGGGAGGAGGGTTGGGGCCGTTGTTTGTGGTAGAGCTGACAATGGTGCTCAAGGTTGTAGTCGAGCTGGAGCTGGAAGAGCTGACAGAAGACACAGAAGAGATGCTTGAGGTGGAAGTTGAAGTGCTCGAAGTAGAAGTAGAAGCAGAAGTGGTAGAGGTCGAGGACAGAGAGGAAGAGGAAGAACCAGATGGAGTCCAACCACAAGGCTGGAGAGATAGCAAGTCGTTAGAGATGTAGACGCTCAGACGGCTGGGTCCACCACAAAGCAGGGTCTTGTCTCCGTTGCAAGGGACGTTACAGTCGTCAACATTAGCCTTGACAGTGTCGTTGGCTAGAACGTTACCACAGTAGCATTCACCACCGTACTCGAGACCAGCGAGAGGGAAACCCTGGTCAGCACAGGCGTTCAAGCAGGTCGAGGGAGTCATCTTGGAGCCATCGACATCCATAGGCCATGTCAGAGCACGACCCTTGGAGGAGTTGTCAGTGTAGCAGCCACTAGGCTTGTAACCGGCAATGGACTTGATGATTCCGGGAAGGTTGGTGACGACACCACCAAGGTCAGTGGTCTTGAAGGTAGGATCCTGCCAGATAGAGAGAGCGTTGTCACTGCCACATGTTTGAGTCTTATCACCAGTGCATTGGTAATTGCACTTGCTGTCATCGAGCTGGGCACCGCCGACGGTTGAACCACAGTAGCAGACGCCGTAGTACTTGAGACCAGCATAGCGGAAGCCGTTGCCCTTGCACTCAGCAACACACTTCTCAACAGTCATGTTGTACTGGTTCTGACCAGAGCGGTAGATGAGCGCACTGCCACTGCCTCCAGCAACACCGTCCTGGTAACATCCAGCCGCGACATATGGCTGGAAAGGATCAAGACAAGGCGGGTACTCAGTGTGCCAGGCCTGAGCGACACCGGCCAAGGCAAGAGTCGCACCGGCGACGACAGTTCGAAGCGAGAACATGGTTTTGTTGTTGTCAATGAAAGGATCGAAAGTTGCAGATCAAGGCCGAGATTCTTGTAAGTGATAGTGAGTGTTAGGCGTCTCGATGGCGTTGCAAGCTGTCTGTATATTTAAAGAGAGTGATACCCGAAGGCAGAAACGAAAGAGTGAGTTGGGAGAAGAGAATGTGAGAGTAGCTGATTGCTTGAGAAGCTGCTGTTGGATGATGAGAAAAGACTGACTTTGAGATGGGATGAGCGAGGTTATTTATCCTCTGCGTCCATAGCAATATCAAGGACTGTTTGCTTTTTGCCTCTACCAACCTGTGCACTTACAGTCATACCGACAGCCATGGGCTCAGGGACCGGAAGCCCCGTACCGACCACAATACCACATCAAACTACTCTGAATAGCATCGCGATGACCCAGAGACGCCTCTAGACGCCGATGAACCCGCTGAATGGCGGAACTAGAGGCGCTCTGCCCAAAACAGTAACTGTAGGCAGACGCCACGAAGCGTCTAACACACACCATGATAGCTTGAGAACCGTAGTGTTATGATTGTATTCAAGTTCCACTAGTGAGGAAAAGAACCTCTTCTCGTTAGGCTGGGCGGGGACGATGAGGTGGGTAAGATCTGGCCTGCACCTTGGTCCGGGTTGTTGGTAGTAGACCAACAAACGAGGCATCGAGAGGCTTGCGATGGCTATTCTGACACAAGTGTATGGGTAGAACAAAGTTTGAAGCTGAAGCTCGAAACACGTGGAGACGCCAAGGGTCCAGACATGGCCGATGACTGTCGGCTTGGTATAGCTTCTGAGGCGCTCAAGGCTTCTGCAGGTCTCCCGTCTGTTCCTGCAGAAGCGGGTGTAGGTGCGTCGCAAGAGCCTCAGACCTACCAAAGCGCCATGCGCTTAGTAGACGTCTGGAAGACAGTGTCAGTGTCATCGGTATAAGCTTCTGTCATCAGCAGAGACAACGTTGGATACACTCGGATATAGTATTACGACAAAGCATCTGTCATGCCAGGATTCGCTCAATAGCTTCGAGAAGAGAAGATCCTTGTTGGTCCCTTCGAAAGATCCCGCCGTCCCGAAACATAAGTTCGGATGGTCGCATTCCAAATTCCTTAATAGTGCATATGGGGGCTCAGATCGGACCCAAGATTCCGGTGCCAACACCGCGGTAATATCATCACCAACCATAGACCCGCATGACTTGGTTTAGCTCTTGACCCGAGGACTCAGCACTTGCTGGCATCGTGTTGGTTGGTCGTCGATATCACTGTAACCTCTTGAGCCTCCCCAGTTTTGCCCTGCCAAGACTCTAATGGAGAGAAACTAGGCAACGATAATCGGAAAGTCTATGCCGTAGGGATCTAGATGGCTGAGGTTCGGTCTGGCCGGTCACCTTCATCGCCGGATTTGGACAAGATTGGATGGATGATGTAGGAAACTTTTGACAATGGCCTTGTTGCGTAGATCAGCCACAAGAGCATCTTGAAAGTGTAGGCATTCACTTTACGGGTGGACCAAGTTCAAAGCTGTTATTGCGTTGTGTTGTGTTGTGTTGTGTTGCAAAGTAGAAGTGATGGTGAAGATGAGGTTGCTTTGAGCTGAGTAGTCAGTGCACACGTGACACATGCACTTGCACTTACACTGGTTGACCTCCTACCTATTACACGCAGTACACAGCATTAATGATATTCTGTGAAAACAAAATAGATCGTTGAGGAACAGCCATGAAACTCAAGCCGAGATCTTCTTAGTAACAGAATTCTGCCATTTGTGCAAAACATGATATGTCCATCTTCTCGTATACCACAGATCGGCAACCAAAGGAAGCATGACGCCGCATCGGCAGAGTGCCTCTACCGGCTTCAACAGTTTGACCATATTTGCTAACCTCACTCACTTCACTTCAGCAATCCTGATCATGCTTAAACTATGACTCCATAACCGTGGATACTGCCATACTCAAGGACCGGTCTCGTCCATGGTCTTGCAGTTTCAGAATAGACCGTTGAGAATTTGAGGCTCACTAAAGATGCCGAAGACCCAGGAACCAAACTCTGATTGTAGACCAATGATTTCATTCGTCATAGAAGTATACAATGAATGAGGTCTTTTGAGCCTTGGCCTCTTGAGTCTATAGTCTATAGGCATCGAGGTCGATCGACGACACTGCCATGATACCAACCAAGCTCAACCCGCTCGATATCTTTTTAGTAGCTCTAAAATATTTCCGCTGTCAACTCCATTTGATTGGAATATGATGCAATAACCCAACCTATCTGACTCGCAAAATCCAACATTTGTAATTCATAAACCCACAAGAGCCCAAGACCCTTAAACAACACGACCATAACTCACTAGTCAGGGCAGAGGATCGTCTAGACTTACCCGTCAACGCACCCTCCACCATGACAGCCACAAAAGCCATGGTAAGAACTTGACCAGGTACAAGGAATGCAAACTAATAAACAACTGGTCTAGCCGGGCTGTGGCACTTGATTTCTTCGTAAAAGGTTGTAAAAGGTCACCAACTTATTTATCTAACTACCTAAAGAATTCTATCATACTCTCGGATAACCATAAACTTTGATTTGCAAAGAGGAAACGGTCGTAACATGGTTCTCGTGTGCTTAGTCGCTTGTATTGATTCATAAGGACTACTACTACTTTTCCTACATGGAAGCAAACCTATTAACGCCATGAGTCGCAAATGCCATCCCTAACTACTTATTTGTTCCTCATGTGAGGAGGAACCCACTTGCCACCTGTTCGTGACGCAGGCTGGGACTCCGCAGGAGGAGCGGGAGACTGCTTTCGATCATCCTCAGCGCGGCCAGAGCCGCTTCGATCCATGGGTGGCGCACCACCTCTAGGCGCGAAGCGAGGCGGAGGGGCGGAAGATCCAGTATCGGCTCCGCTACCACCGGTCGCCTGCTTAGCAGCCTCGCGTTCTCGCCAGCTGGGCTTACCGCCAGCAAGGGCAAGTCTGGGGGGACCACCAGCAGAGGGGCGGTCGTTGGAGTCGGACCTCTCGGCAGGAGGTGCTCGAGCGGGAGGAGGTGCATCACCACTCTCACGAGCAGCCTCACGCTCTCGCCACTTGCCAGCACCAAACACCGGTCTTCTGCCTTCAGCGGCGGGCTCTGAGCGCTCTGGTCCACGAGAGAAGCTACCAGGGGCCTGGGACTTCTCGGCCTTGCGACGGGCCAGTGCCTCCTCCTCTCGTCGTTGTTGGAGGGCAGCCTTCTCCAACATCTCTTGACGCTCCTTCTCTCGCTGCTCCTTGAGCTTGGCAAGCTCCTCCTTGCGAGCCTCGTCGCGGACGCGCTGCTCCTCCTTTTCACGAGCGGCACGCTCTTCGGCTTCGCGAAGCTCACGTTCCTTCTCCTCACGCTCACGCTTCTCACGGAGACGTCGGTCACGGACCTCCTTCTTACGTTGAGCGATCTGCTTCTCAAGCTCTCGCTCGGCGTCGCGACGACGCTTCTCAAACTCATCACGACGACGCTCGTGAAGGGAGTCGCGGAACTCCTCGTACTGAGGTACCAGTCGGCTAAGTCGGTGCTTGAGCTCAACGCTCTCCTTATGTTTTTGCTCAGCTTCCTCGAGCTTTTGCGCCTTAACGGTATCGTAAATCTTGCGGTCTTCCTCGACCTGCTTGGCATAATCCTCGGACAGCTTCTTGGATTCCTCCTTACGGAAAGCACGTTCAAGATGATCGAGGCGCTTGCCAGTGATGCGGAGACGCTCATTCACGTCGTTCTTCTCACGCTCCAACTGGGCAAGCTTCATAGCACGTAGGCGGTTGCTGTCGAAGTTGTCAAGATCGTCCATATCGATTTCGATACCCTTGTCGCCCATCTTGAGATCAGCGATCTGCTTCTTGAGTTCCTCCTTACGGACGCGGTCGTGTTCAGCCTTGAGTCGCTTGGCCTCACGCTCCTTTTGCTCATTCTGAAGTCGCAGATCCTCAGCCTCCTGAAGAGCCTGCTCACGAAGTCTCTTCTGACGGGCATTCTCCTTATCCTTCTTAGCCTGGATCTCGGAAGCGGCCTCCTTGCGCTTCTGGATAAGATCCTTTCGTGAGAGGATATCGAGATGCTCCTGCTCGGCGCCAGCCTTGGCGCGGGCGAGAGCAGCCTCGCGAGCCTCAAGACGGGCTTTGTTGAAGTTAGGATCAACGTAGTGGCAAGTAGTGTAGAGAGACTTGGCAAGGCGAGTAAGCTGCGAGCGGACGATCTCAGAGGGAGTGCTCTGGAGACGCTGGACAGTGCCGGTCTCAGACTCAGCAGAGCCAGCCGAAGATCCACCGTGGCTAGCCTTGGAGGAGGAGAAGACATCGTTGTCAAAGCTCAAGACGCCAGTGGCATGTGCCATGCGGACGGAGAGATCGCCCTTCTTGTTACCGTTCATGATAAACTTCTCAATCGTGCCGCGGGTGACCTGGTAAGGCTCTGGGAACTGGGCCAGGCTCTCAACGAAAGACAGGTCAACAGTCTCGTAGACCTGAGAGAGTTGCTGGAACAGGCGGGTAAGGATGACCTGCTGAAGAGGAAGGATGTACTTCTCCATCTCAGAGTCGGCACCGATCTTGGTCAGGATGGGGGAGATCTTCTTGCAAATGGAGAGAGGGTGGAAGTCAACCTCGAGGATATCGTAGAGCTCACGAATCTCAGGGCGGGCGCGCTGGAGGAGAGACTTGGACAGGGCATCCCGGAAGAGTCTGGCACGAGTAGGAGCTTGAGACATGCCGAGGAGGTGAGTCAGGCGGGAGTTCTTGGTCTTCCTGGCTTCGTCGAAGTCAACCATAGCACCACGAGATCGGCTGGTGCTGATAACAGGGATGGCCAGAGCGGAAAGCACAACGAAAGAGGCAGCCTTCTGAAGCTCGGCATCGGACACAGGTGGGTTATCAGCCTTCTTGCCCTGACCACTGGCGACAAGAATGGAGGACTGTCGGAGAAGAGTGTAGTACTTGGACCAAGCAGCAGCATGGAAGAGATGGTTGCCACCCACAAGGAAGATTCGAGTCAACTTCTCGTAGTAGTTAGCCATCATGACATTTTTAGGAGGTCGCTTGCTGAGGTTGAGAAGAGTATGGACATCCTCAACACTGCGGAAAGCCTCCTGCCAGAGCTCGAGTTCAACGGCGACGTTAAGCTGCTGGAAACGAGTCTCAAGATGTCGCTGCAGAGTGTCGGGATCGCTCAGGTTGATGGCGTGCATCTGAGTAGAGTACTTGGCGGCGGTCTGGACATGGTTGCGGAGCAGCTCGCAGAGACGGCGGAACTCGGTCTTGCGGGTGTACTTGAGGCAGAAGTCAAAGGCCTGGGTGGCGGTGCTCTGGTAAAGGATCTCGAGGCGAGCGTTGTTTCGGAGGATGTCGAGAACAGTTCGGTAGGCCTCCCAGAGGAACTTGAGCCAAGGGGTGACGATGGCTCGGTCGGTACGATCTCGGGACTGCTCGCCGGAGACAGTAGCGAGGAGGATAGACTCGGGGGTCTCGGTGGCCTCGAGGTCGTCGATGTTGGAGGTGCCGGCAGTAGCGTCAATGCTCTCCTGGACTTCATCGGCCTTCTTCTGAGCGGCAGTGACCTTCTCAACAGCGAGCTCGATGAACTTCTTCAAGACCAACTGTACATGCATGTGTTAGCGCCGAAATATCTCAACACCGACTTGCGACTCGGTTGAAGCTGTGGTACGTAATCATACCTCGATGGTGCCAATATTTGTGTTCTGAGAGATATTCTTGTATTGGTATAGAGCATCCTTGGCAAGCTTGCCCTTCTTCTGTTCGACGGAAAGCTCGACGAGGAGGAGCATCACGGGCTCCAGCGACATGATGGGGACATTTCGGGATCGCTTGTTGGTGATATGCTCATGCAGCAGAGTCAAGGCAGCGGAGGCCTGACCGACGCCGATGAGTTCATGGGCCCTCTTGAGAACATTCTCGGGCTTTTGGTGTGGCGGAGGAGGCTATCGAAAAACTTCAAGTCAGCATCATGACGGAGACAGTGTGGAGGAGGGGTAAGGTTCCGACAGAGATAGGGCTTGAGTCCCAGCAACGGGAACAAAGGAAGGTCACATACCATGCTGGGCAACCTCCTCTAGATATAACTTGACTAAGAGAGGAGAGTTGGTGATGATGATCCGAGATCGATCAGCCGGCGGGGGGGAAGAAGAGCTGAGGAGATTCGACCGGCACTCGTGATGGTGTTGCAGCACCCTTCCGTAAAGTTGAATTTTTCGATTTTCGTGTGTGGCCGCTACACATGGGAGGGGCTATTCGCGCGCTGACTCAGCCGATGTGACTCTGATGAAATTGTGGCTGCCCGCTTTACACGTTGTGGCTGGCAAGGCTGAAACGCCACAGAAGATAGTCTTCCTCCAGCAGAGCTGTGAAGGACAAGGCTGGAGCAGTCGTGACAAGGTATGCAGAATGGCGTGGATTATTAGGTTTATGTATCTATCATTTCGAGAAGAAAGAGTAGAAATGGTCAGGCTGTATCACTAGGAAATGGGAATGAAGATTTAGTTGAGTGGATGTACCTCTTTAGACATGTCATGAAAACTGTTTATGAGCAGGTCCTTTCAATGATGATATCCCGTCTCACAAAATGAAAGTATTCAGTCTACATGCTCATGTTCATCAACTTCAGGTACAAAACCTAGTCAAGTTTCTCCCACATTTGGAACTCATACTTGGTTCCTGCCTCCTCTTGCCCACCCTCCTCAACCTCCTCACCCGTCCACTGCTGAAGCTCATCCCTAGTCTTCCTCTCCCATTTTCCATCCTTCAAATTCACAGGGAAGAATGTATCGCAATCGAAGTCCCGCTCAATGCTCGTCAGCAAAATACGTCGTGCTTCAGGCAGCTTGAGCGCAGCATCGTAGATTTGTGCACCGCCAATGACAAAGACGCGGCTAACGTCACTGCGAGTTCGAGCGTACTGCAGAGCAAGCTCGAGGGATTGGACTCTAACAGGCTCGGAAGACTCAACCGTCTCGGGCAGCTGTGAGGGCGCGGAGCGGCTTATGACGATGTTGAGACGGTCTTTTAGAGGGCGGAACTTGGTGGGAATTGAGTCCCAGGTTTTGCGGCCCATAATGACTGCATTAAGAGATGGTGAGGGAGCCTGCTGAATTGTTAGAAAGAGTTCCTTGTATGTTCTTATCCAGCCCTGAGCATTTATTATAGTCGCTTGGTCTATGATGTGTGCGGGCGAGCAGTACCTGTGGTGGCAGTCTTGTCGTCACACGCGCAAAGTACTTCATCTCCTTGCGCAAGCCTTGCCATGGCATCCCTCCGTGGGCACCGATGCCCATGTTACGAGTCGCAGCGACTATGAGAGTGAGTTCGAGAGACTGCATTTTTAAACGTGGTTGTGATGAAGATGAGAGTTTCAAGGTGGATGTTTAATAATTGAGGTTCAATGTGTGACTTAGTTAGTTGACTTCGTTTTCTGAGGCATTAGGTTCCCCCCAGTATTACCAGAGGTGTTGATTTTACATGTGCAACCATTGTCAAACAGTATCTCAAATCTTTCTACAAGCGTCAATAGATATAACGAGAAGCGATGCACATGGGAACGTAGAACAATTTTGGAAGGTTCTAAGCCACTTTGAGTGCCGAGTGAAAGCCTATCATTCCAGGGATCTGGCTAGGTACTGTATTCGGAATTCGATAGGTATACAGATAACAATGTTTTTACTAATTTTCTACAAGGTCAATCGTGCAGATATGCGGCATCAGCAGTTTATGGATGGTATTAGAACTGTTACAACCGATACGTTGATTTAGTTGTTGCTCGCTTCATTTCAATGTTCGTACCACTGTGAGGTCCATGGCCATTACCATCCAGACCTAGAGAACCATCATCTCTACATGGAAGTAGATATTTTTCCAATTGGCCATGATCAAAGGGAGGCGACGTTACAACTTAAGATGAGAGGAGTAGTTAATCCACGGAGTCTGGTAGAAATATGGGAATCGTATCCGAAATTTAGATCGGAGATTCCTTGGAACTAGTTTCTGTTCAGAACACTATGTAATTACTATTCATACTTGACATTATGCTCCATAAAGTAGGATGCTGAAGAGATGGTTGTGACGTGGAATATGAACGCAGTGTCATAGGAGAGCAACCAACGTTTCTTACTAGATATTGTATCTGAGTATCAGTCACCTCATTATTAATGATCGTACTCATCAACAGGTGATATCCTTGACAATGGCGTCAGGTGGTCCCAGCTCTATGGCGTTGGCTGTACAGTGAATGTACGGATACACCTGAATAGGTAGGGAATTAACCGAGCCTGCGACGTTCGAGCTCATAAAAGAGTACGGATGCACATAGCGAGCAGATAATGGTAACCTGGCCAGGGGTAAAAAGCAGGTACATGGACCTCGAATGCACGCATTGGCGCGGCCCATGTCAGATACATTCAAAAACATCCAATTAATCGAGGTCACAGCAAATCAGCTCATAAGCGGAATAAGCTACCGAGACACGGCGATATGGGGAGACAAAGCTGAGAGTCAGAGCCGTTGAGCATTCAGGGTTTAAGCAAAAGCAATACCAATGAATGGATATCTTGATACAGAACTGTTTCACTCTCTGGTGAGCATTTGAGGCTGCTGAGCCCCAGCTTGAATGCAACAACTCACATCAATCCGAAACGGAACACAACAATCGTGCAGGGCTACACAGCCCTTCTTCAAGCAATAACCGTGAGAACGAGAACGAGAGAGGTAGGACTCAATCCTTCCGGGGAGGAGTTTTGCTGTGTCGCCAAGACAGACCTCATCTTAATCACGACGCGAACCCCAGTAACTTCTAGTGGAGCGTTCTCTGTTGGCTGGACTTGGACTTGGACTTGGACTTCTTTTGCACAAGATCCCGGACTCCTAGCTAGGTACTTAGCTTATTAGCATGTCATTTAAGACCTGGGTGCAATAACCGAGATGGGGGGTTGAGAAACAAATTGAATGCATTGACGGTTTTTGTTTCTGAAAACAACATCCGAGTCTATCAGAAGTGCTTTCCAATGCTTTAGAATAGACGCTTTCGTTCACTATGTCTTGGATGATGGCATCTGTATCTGCAAAAGCATAGTCTAGTCTACCTAGTCAAGTCAAGTCAATTAGAGGTGCCCCCCTAATCAGCCCACAGATGAAAGCAGCCCCTTTATGTATGCAGGCCGCTACTGCAGCGTTCCGAGAGCGGGAAGTGACAGTAACGGAAACTACTACGTATGAGTGTCTCGAACATGATCTTCACAAAGAATTATCGGAATTGGCTCACAAAAAAAAAAGTCTGTGGACGGTTCAGATGCTGCACTGCTACCATCGGCTCGAAGCTTGCACCAAGCGGTCGAGACGAGATCAAGAGCTCGGTCTTCGTTCCTTGTTACCTAGCGGCAATTGCTTCTTGTACATACTTAGTACTGTACTGTAGCTGTTGTGCATGTATGTACCCGAGCTGCCCAGGTACGGATACAATAGGTGTCTTTCCAACAACATGTCCTCGTCTACAGAGTACTAGGCTGGGCTTTGCTGATACCTAGAGATTGCCGGAAGATGCATTGATTGTGGCTTTGCAGCGATCCTGTGAAAAGCTGTACTGGGAATCCGGGATAGGCTAATTGAAACATGAAATGAATGTGGGCGTCATTTCTAGAACTTGCTTTTGTTCTCAACGGTGCAAGTCTGGCAAGATATCCGTACAATCAATATCCGTACATTGCCAATCAACCATCTGAGCTGCATCTTTCTCCCAGCCATCTCCTGTCCAGTTTTGTACAGTACTACTATGTACGTAGGCACTCACTTTCTTGGCTTGGAGGGTTGCTGATTCAGGTCCCTCTCCTCATAATTTGAGAGGCAATATCAAGTGCCTGTAGCTTTGCAGCTAAAATGACAAGCCTGAACGTAAACGGATTGGAGTCCTGATTTTGGATCCAAGGGGATTAGACAGACTCCGCAGCCCCGCTGATGGCCAATGGTGCAAGCTTCTCGGCTCCTAGACCTAGAGGCTGAGGTGATCAAGGGGATAAGGAGACGAGACAAATTTCATTGGGACTGGAGGAATTATTGCTGGAAAGAGTGTTGCGCTCATCAGAGTTTCACTATATTTGTCTATGTATCCATGGTAGCTAGCTCAGCCTCACAATAATTGAAAGGCAGAGAGGCTCAGGTCCATTCAACCCTGGTATGTTGTTGGTGTTATGTTCTCTGTTAGCAAACAAAACAGAGAGAGTCCGAGCATATTCGTGCTCCTGTTATTATTACCTCTCATCCATGGATTGCTGCAGCACTGGAGCGTCCTTCCGCAAAAAGGGCCCCTACTCCTAGCAAGGTTCCATTATTCCCCCCCAGTTGCTGCCAGGGCTCCCGCACTACACGAGCCACTCAGAAAATCCGTGCATCCAAGTAACTCAACCCCAAGCGGGCAATCACTGGTCAATCCGCTGCTGATATGACTCCACTACTGGCTCTAACTAAACCCTGCTGGATATGGACTAGGCCGTAGATTGCGGTAGCGGTAGGTATACATCTAGGTAGCAGAAGAATTGACCGCCGAGAGCATGAAGAGCGAAATACTTTAGTCACTTTGTGTTGGCTTAGACCGGCAATTAGATCATTTTATTTTGGCGGCCTCGGCCTAAGAGGACAACCTTTCTGTTACCCAGTAGGTACAGTCCAGGTCTCTACCTAAACTCTAGCTCGGGGGAGGTTCCACTCAGTGAAGTGAGGTGCAGTTTCCCCCCCTACCAGGCTAACATCCCCCGGGTCCTTCCCATCACATTCTCCCGCTCCTGCTCCTGTTCTCTGCCACCAAACCTCACCAAACCTTACCTTCCTTACCTTTTACCCTTCCACTTCCACTTTCCACTTTCCCTGGCCTCGACGGACCCTTTTTTTCTTCTTCCTTCACATATCCGTTCCAACCCAAACATCGACATCCGAATAGCGTCCCGACCGTCGATCCTCTCATTCTCGTCCGCGTCTTCAGCTTCTTTGCAAGCTTTCAGCTCACTCAGTGTCATTCATTTGACTAGAGCCCGACTCTCCGTAAGTCTATCATCTCGAACAATCGAATCGGTCTCGCCGTTGTCGTTTAGGGGCGAGCGATATGGACGATCCGCGATGCAACGACCAAATCAACAAAGAGATGAAGAACGAGATGAACAATACACTCTTTTCGATTTCAACTGGCCGCTTCCAATGACATCGGCTCAGGCAATTTCGATTGACACGCAACGCATTCATCACGTACCTTGGTCCGCTATTCGTCTATGTCGCGACGCTCTGATCACGAACCGAATCTTATTCGAAATCGCTTTTCCAGTTGGCTAACCTCGCGCGATGGCAGTTCTTAACGTGTTCGCGCGCCTAATCGCCGCGACTCTTCCGCTAAACCCCATACTTAATTCGCCTCGGCAACCCATTACAAGATGCCTCAGTACACTTCTCGCGATGTCGGCGACCCTTCGCAAATCAAGAAGAACAAGCAGTCGATGGCTGATCTCAAGCTCCGACGGCTAACGGAGCTCAACAACCGCTTGCGCGAGGATCTTGAGCGAGAACGCATTCCCGTTAGCACGGCATCAAAGAGGTATGTCGCCCGTGTTGAAACCCACTTGGCGCCTGTGTACAGATACTAATGTTCTGCAATAGCATCATCGCCTACTGCAATGGCACTCGGGACTACATGGTTCCCTCCGTCTGGGGCGCTGTACCCAAGGGCGAGGACCCTTACGCGCCGCAACAATCTGGTGGCTGCTGTGTGGTCATGTAATACCAGTCGTTATCATTCTTTTCCTTCACTACCGATTACCAAAAACCAACTACTACGCAATGTCGACGATGATTCAGCGATTGGAGGAGGGCCGCAGTCAATTTTGATATGTTTGTGACGCATTTAAGGGGAGTAAATTAAGGAGATCCGAGTATGGGATACTCGGACAACACCGGCGAAATGGGCCCTGGATACCGAAGCGCCTGCTAGCGATACCACAACGACAACCACGACAGTCACTGGGGGAAGCTGTCAGGAACGATTTGTCCCACTGACGAAGCGCCAGAAGGGTTGAGAAAGACCTTGCCCACAAGATCCAGCTGTACCATAAGGACCCAGATCGAGATACCCCAAGATGCGATATGAGCGGGTCACAAAAGCCAACAGCAGGAGCAAGGGGAACTAACTATAGTTGACGGTGGTTTTAATTCTGTCTCGGCGCATGCTTTGTTTCTTCCTGGTGGATGGGACATGAATGTTGCTATGAGACCATGCAGGGGAGGTTGAACACCACCAGGGGTGTCTAAATCTGGGTCTGGGTTCAAAGAAACGGTTATGGATCAGGTTCTTGCGCGAATGTAATAATTCCCAATTTTTATCATCATTTTTCTGTTATCATAGGTATCATTCCCATGTCGTGTACGTTTCCCAAGCCAATTTATACTTCTTGTCAATGATTCGACGAGTTTAATTCTTCCATTTTACCAGTACCTGCTGCTGCATGTATATAATCATCCTTCATTTCGGTATTACTATGAACCTCCCGATACTACCTACGCCTAGGTATATTATTAACTCTATGTTGCAATTTTACCGTCTACTAATCAATACCTTTCTTCTCCCCATTTATTCGCAAGACCCGACCCTGACCTGACTCTGGTTGCGTTCGTCCGACCCCACCCAATTCAACGCAGTTCAGGTCAGTTCAGGTCAGCTCAGTCCATCCAATTCGATTCAATCATCCAGTCAGCCTCCGCCCAGAGCGACTCGAGTCAAGTGGATCATCTAGGTCGACGTGACTGTTCTCGACCGCGGGGCTTGCATCACATCAGCCAACATCGTACCTAAGTTACCTAGGTACCTTAAAGAGGGGCAGAGGAGCTCTAAATCACCAACTTATCCATATGCCTATCTACTCATAAATTTTGACATCTTTCCCATATGTAGAGCCCATTCATCCAGCTTTCTCATTTCCACCCCTGATTATTCCTTCGATTCTTACCTGTCCCAACTAACCTTTGGATCGCCGCTAGGGAAAGGCATTGAGTTATTGCTACAGCCGAAACTCTGAGCCCAACGCCGCAGCCAAAAAGAAAGAAAAGTCAAATCGGAGCCGGTCCAGCCAAGAATAGACCACGACGTTCCCGGAACCAATTGCATAGAAATTGCCAACCATCGACATTCAAAGCATGACCAGCCAAACGCCTCTTCCCCGCGTTTCCATCCAGTTTTGCACGCAGTGTAAATGGATGTTAAGGGCGGCCTATGTAAGTCTACCTCAATCCTATCTAGTATGATACGTCCTAGCAATAAAAGGCTGACGTGCCCCTAGTACGCTCAAGAGTTACTTTCCACATTCTCTACAGGTCTCGGTGAAGTTGCTCTCCAGCCTTCCACTGGCGGCACCTTTATCGTGACTATTACCCACCAGGCTCCCGAGGCTGAGACTACCTCAACAAAGACTCTCTGGGACCGACGTGAAGATGGCGGCTTTCCCGAGACAAAGGAACTCAAGAGGAGAGTGAGAGACGTCATTGAACCGAACAGAGATCTGGGCCATGTAGATAAGGACTATGGAAAGAAGAAGGATGAGGGCAAGAAGGAGGACGTAGTCGAGAAAAAGACAACTGACACCGAGGTGAAGAAATGTGAGGACTGTCAATAACGAACAGTTGTCTATCTAAATATACCTAGGTTCACGATATGCCTTGCGTTAGATCTTGTCATGAGCGTTCGGTATGCAGACTGATACCGAAATCAAAAGCTTAGAGCATACTGCTACTGCTACTGCTCACTCGAGTATAAATAGAGACAGGCATCCTCTTCACCTGCGTACAATAAAGACACATCGGACGACAGCATGTTAGTGCCCTCGATTCGATGCTCAAAATCTGGAACGGAAGCAAAGATTCAGGATACGAAACGGTTCTTAGAAATGCAACGAAAAATATTTTTTTAACCACGATTCATACAGCAATTAACATTTTCTATCCTCCTGGTCCACTTCCACCTGCTCTCATATCCCTCAGAAAAATCAAGCAACGCTGTCTCCTCCCTTACCAACCCGAACTAAAAGCACAAAACGTATACAGAGGTTGCCTTCGAGCAACGAATAAGACCACACAAACCTCGTCCATGAAATGCAACATGACCGTTTAAACGCTCCCAGCCAGATTAGCCGTCGATGGATTATCCTCGTCATCACAAAAATAAAGTGAGAGATATATCATCAGCCTCTCGAACTGCGTTTGTCCACGGGCCAGCCTACGCGGAGCAGACATATGGCATCAGATCGTCTGTCCCGTGGATCATATGCATGGAATCCGAGAACTGTGTGCAACTCAAAAAACAAGTTTTGTCAATGTTTTATCTGTGGAGCTAAGAAACAGCCGTTTGTCGTTATCAAGTTCGCATATAGGCATTAGAGACGATTCGGGTTTCGCAAAAGTCAGCGTCGCGGTCCGGCGCCTCTTAAGTTCCGTCACCCTCCCAGTGAACCAACGTTCCTTACCACCTCGGGTGGCAAGACTAGCTGCGAGACGGCGGAGATTGGGGGTGCGCTTCGATCGAGACAAGTCCCGAGTCGAGTCGTTCGTTCTTCGTCGCGGTGGTCATCCACGTCGGTCGAGGATGTGATCATTTAACGTCGGCCGAACCTGTTGAAAGCAAAAATTGTTGGTATAAATTCTTCATTTCTTCATTTTGGAAGGGGGGGAGGTAATTGGCGTGCTTTTGCTGCCAGTCGTTTGAACATACTTTTGCTTCTTTTCAGCGGGTTTCAAGATCTGTGGAAGGAAAAGTATTAGCATCTTTCACATCAGGATCATCCTTCTCGTTATTTACCTGGAAAGAACACAGCAAGCTCTCGTCGACACTCATCATAGCACCAGCGTTATCGAATTCACCGCAGTAGTTGGGCGCACTAAATAGTGTGACCAGCTGACGCTTGGAGAAGAATTCGTAGCCATCCTCAACAACCTGGTGAGCTCGGCAGATGAGATCCATATCGTGCTTCTGGAGGAAACGCGAGACAACATCAGGACCGAATGTGAAGGAAACACCTCGATCGTTTTCGCTCCATCCAGTAATGTCCTTATCGGGATCGGACCACAGAAGATCGCAGAGAAGACCGCAGTCAGGAATCTGGAAACACCGTCAGTACAACACTCAGACAACAATGCGCCCATCCTTTGCGCAGAGCAGCGGTTACTCACATCAGTAGGGCGCATAACCCGGCGGATCTGCTCCATAGAGTTGAGATCAGGGCTCAGACCACCGTGCATGGTGAAAATCTTCTCGTCAATGATGGCAGCGATAGGAAGGCAGTTGAAGCAGTCGGTAAAAGTCTTCCACAGCTTAATGTTATAGCGACGCTTGCACTCGTCGTAGAATCCATAGATACGGTTGATGGAGGCGCACTCGTGGTTACCTCGGAGGATGAAGAAGTTTTCGGGGTACTTGATCTTGTAGGCGAGGAGCAAGCAGATGGTCTCAAGAGATTGCTTACCTCGGTCGACGTAATCACCGAGGAAGAGGTAGTTGGCCTCGGGAGGGAAGCCACCGTACTCGAAGAGTCGGAGAAGATCGTAGTACTGTCCGTGGATATCACCACAGATCTAAAGAGGGCACAAGCAGGCAAGTCAGCAAATCAATTTTCTTGATAGCGGCAGGGCCCAGTTTAACAGCAGTGAGGACCTTGTGTTTCTCAAGCTGTATCGGCTGGGTCAGATCGAGAACATACCTTGATAGGAGCCTCAAGCTCGAGGAGGATGGGCTGAGAAATGAAGATCTCACGAGCCTTGGTGCAAAGATAACGGATCTCGGCCTCAAGGAGTTGAACTTGCTTGCCGGGTCGGCTACCTCGCACCTCGAGTAGCCGGTCGATTATAGAGTCGAGATCGACCTCGTGTTGGTCTGCCATTTTGAAGGTATTTGTTGGCGAGAGCGAACCCGCGGTAGAAATAAGGGAGGGTCGCGTGGGGGAGGAGGAAAACGGCAGTCAAGATCCCTAATCAGAACAACTGCGGGGGTAACTTGTCGAGTGGAATATGATAGCAAATGGATATATGCACTTCACAAAAACCTGGCCGAGTCAGCCGGTGAAACCAGAGGAACAATAAGACACAAAATAAAGAGAGACGGAGGAAAAGGACAAATGGAAGTGAAAAAATGTCTCCAAACTCGTAAAAACGCCTCAACCGACACAAAGTGTGAAAATTTGACGATGGATATGAGGCAAAAGATGGGTTGCGTTGCGATGGTGGAAACAGCAAGGAGAGCCCGAAAATTTGGAGGGGAGAAGCCAGCCAAGGTGCGTAGGTAGTGCGGGAGGGGAACAAGAGGGGAGACGAGACGAGACGGCGCGGCGAACGAACGAACGAGGGAGCAATGTATGGGGCGCACCAAATGGCATGGAACTTACCCGCGAAGGGATCACGTCTCTCTATCAGAGAGGTTTTTGCGTTAGCTTTCGAGGATTGAAAGCAAAAGCAATAGCAACAGCGGAGAAGCTAATCAAGCAAATTGTCGATGATGAATTGAATTGCAAAGAAGCAATCAGATCACGTCCAATACAGGGAGAAAAAACAGTCGTCGTCGTGGTTGCCGCAGTGGGCCACCGGCTTTGGTTGTTGATAGCTGTACCAGGAAGAGACGGTAGGTATAGAGCGTCAGAAAATGGGGGGCAAAGCCAAAGAGGAGGATAGAACAAAACACCGTCAGCGCGAGATTTTGTTATTTATCCTCGTCCGAGATAATGAGTATGCGTCAACAAATGTGTGACGCTTCGTCGCCTTTGTATAGTAAACAAGTAGAGGGCAGCAGAGAGGCCACTCGATCGTCGGATTTAGAGATGAGAAGTGATATTCTCGTCGTCGAAGTTATCGTCGTCTTTCTGTATTGTATGTATTTGTGTTGGGGCAGCCAAGCGGGCGCGCGATCAGGGAATTTGGAGTCGGGTTTTTAGGACGGACACGGTGGTTCGTCGGTCGTCGTCTGGGGCCAAGGCAAATGGCGGAGCAGGGTTAATCAAAGCAGCTCTTCACGAAGATGGGCGGCTTGGAATAAGTTCGCAGAGCGTGTTGGCGGTAGGCTAACACGGCGTTGATAACGTTAGGTAGGATAACGTCTTCGTCTCGGTCGTCGTCGGGTTGAGTTTGAAGGGTTGAAGGTTTTCTCAGAACGGAAGGGGGAGGGGGATTTTTTTTTTTCACCTGCCCTCTAGTAGTAGTTTAGCTGGACTGGGCCTCTCCCAGGTCGTCACCACCACCAAAAAGCAAACTGACCCGGAGCCAGAGCTAGAGCCAGAGCCACCCACTGCAACAACAACAAAAAAAAAGCCTGGACCGTCTAGCAGCAGGAAAGGTACCCGACGCTTGGGCTACTATGGGCTGCCTGCGACGGTACCTGCCTTGCTCAAAGGACGCTAGTACAGGGCCCGAGGATTGGATATGAGCTGGAATGGGACCCGGGAGCTTTCTCTGGGGATGTGGCTACAGGGATGACGACGCTGCTGGGACCGCTGAGCTGTAGCTAGCTTCAAGTAGAACGCCGCTGTAATTGAGCCAAGTGCAGTCCACTGCCATTGACTCCCGTCCTAGCTACACCTCACTCATGGAGGGAGGGAGCTGGATGTTTGATCGATCCGATGAACGGGGATCTTCACATCAAAGTTACCTCATCAAACCTTGGCTCCTGATATCAATAGGACATACTCTACTACTGTACAGCACTAATGTTCATGTAACAACAAGACACTGGAACGCAGCTAGGCAGCCCATCTTGCGACTTTGGATCCGAGTCCACAGTAATTAGCTTCGTCTTGTTCACGAACAGCACGGCAATGCTGGCTGTGCTGTACATAGTACTGTACTGTACACGTCGTCCTGGGTTACTTGTCTCGCTTCCTTGGCTGAAATCACAGTCTCATTTCTTTCTCTCTATTATTAAAACAGTCTCATTTACTTGCTGCCCGTTGGGTGCCCAAGGATGGATACCTTCACTTCAACATCCTCATTAGGGCAGAAGAAGAAAACCTTGGTCCAGCTTTCAATAGAGGCAGATGGAAAAGGGGCTTCTGCATAGTAAGTAGCTTTAGCGACCGGATTCGTCGGCGCTTATTTCACCATGGAGTCCGCCAGTACCGAATATCAGAAATCTTTCCCCTCATTAGTCACCTTAATAATACACATGCACCAAAGAACGAGAGAGAAGCTGTCGCGTGCGTTTTAGATCTGATTCGACATGAAGCGTAACAGCAGGGGGGCCCATCGACTAAAATAAGATCCATATATTTTTAGCCATGAATATCCATTCATAGAGATATGGAAGAATCTTGAGTCGTATTGCGATCGAATACGTAACATCCAAATCCAATCCTCGTTTCTTTTGCAGTCTATTGTAGCAAACAAATTACAGTACAGTAGTTGAGTTGATTGCTGACTACCTAGCGAGGCAAAGCTACGGTCTGGCTGCGGCTCCATACTTGCTAAGAACTAGCATCCGTCTTCACCTCCATCTCAACAGTGGATTTGGTTATCTGGAGCATCTCCATAACCCCATGGGATTTCTCAACATCGGGGCAATTGTGCGGCCTAGAATATCGCCACTCGGCTTTGACACGACACATCACGGCACATGTTCGAGTTTCGTAGAACGCTAATCCCGTTTTCAAGGGCTTATGTTTTCTCTCAACAACTGGAAACACCAGAACCAAGGCCCCGGTGTATACAAGAAATCAATACTTGACCGACGGAGAACTAGCTATACAAAGCTAAAGTAAGCTCAGACCACAGTGGAATCATCACAGTTCTGTAGACAGGCCTTCCCATTGAGCCATTGAGCCATTGATCCCACGTAAGCTCGATGAGGATATCGTCTAACCATCAGTGTATCACAGCTTTAGGACTCTGGCTCTCAGACACGTCAGCCATCAAAGTAAAAGTAATGAATGGTTTGTGTGTAACCCAACTCGTCCTTTCTTTGATTTTCAACAAGGGAAAAATAACCCCAATCCTTCACCGACCATCAGCTTGGTCTCAACCACATTGCGTCAGGATAACACTTTTATACCCCGCCCAGCCCGCTTGACATGCAGTTGGCGAACGGTAATGCAAGCTCGTATGTCAGGATCCTATTAAGGCAAGCTAAAGCAACTGGAACGAAAGAGTGTGGCACTTCGTCATATCTATAAAATGTCATCATGCATCTGGCTACTAATCTCGATATCTCACACGTGATATCACAATTACACTCCTGATCAACACGACTAGCAACTGGAGGATACACTTTTTCAAATCATGAGAGGCCTTCTTAGGGGCGTGATTGACCAGAATTTCTAGATTATTGTCATTAGTTTCCATCAGTCCGCGCTTAGTACCTGAAAGTGATATCGATCGAGAATACTAGAATGTCTCGGTCTACAGGTTAGGCTACCAAGTACGTACTCGAAGAACACAACTTGGACGGAACTAATCTTAGCCTCATTGTAGGCGTTCCACGATCATTAATTTTATGCATTGATATCGTAGCTCTTAGCTTTAAATATTCTCAAACAATCCATCGCTGAACCAACCCTTCCGTTTCCGCATTCCTTTGCGAGATCCTCCTCGAACGCCTTTTCCTACCATTGGTACTCCCCAAAAAGAAGAGCTAGTCCTATAATTGCTTTGCCATTGCTCCCTTTAAACGCCAAGCTCAAGTGCCTCCGTATAGCCCTTTGTAGCCTCAAGAAATAAACCCGTATAACTAAAAATCACAAGTCAAAAATGGGTCTCAAGTGACGAGCCTGCAACCTCAATACGTTCGTCTCTTAGAGATCATCTTCTTCGAGTCGACGTCCTTCGCTTCTTCGCCTTGCTCGCTCTGGTCTTACCGCCCACAGGCTCCGGCGCCGTCTTGGGTTCCTCCTTCACATCAGCTTCCACAGCAGCGGACGCCGCTGCATTATCAACATCCATACCCAACCCTTTCAATTCCTCTTCATCAAGATCTGTGAGATCCTCACTAAGCGTTCGGACAGCATCTCTGCCAGCCCATTGTTCCTCAAGAACCGAAGTACCTTGTGGATCGAGACCCTTGAAGTACCAGAGTACTCCACCGTCCGTAAGAGGATCGGAAGGTTCTTGTCCAAGGCTGCCGTTGGACTGAGGTGGCGTAGGAGGCCCCGACTGTGCAAGTGGAGGCTTCGACACATAACCATCCGTGTCAGGAGGGGTGTCAGATGACTGCACAGTATTAGGCAGAGACTCCTGCGTCTCTCCTGCTTCTGCCTTTGCAACTTCCGATGTATCCACGTCAATATTAGTGCTCACTTCGATATTTCCGCCATCCGATGTGGTATCCATCGCATCTCCGGCCTCAGTCGAATCAGCCTTGACAGTAATTTGAAGTTCAGCATCTACCATAATGGTATCGTCGGCTTCATCTGAATGATCAACTGGTTTGTCTTGGCTTGTAGCAGTCGGTGGGCGTCGAGCTTCCACACTTCTATCGATCGTGGTCTCCAGTTCCTTTTGTAGACTCTCGAATGGTTTCTGAGAGATCTCCGACTCGACTCGCAGAGCTGTTTCAAGGAAAGGCTGCACTGCTTTCAAAATTCGCTTGCCTAGTTTGCGTCGTTCTCGAATATCTGAAAATGTGTTCTTGGCAAGCGATGTATCATGAGGTTCAGTTTGAATCGTATCTGTAGACGGTTGAGGTTCAGGTGTCGTAGCTATACCATCGCCGATGATATTGCACAAATCTATAGCAAAAGACATTACTGTCACATAAAATCGAGTATTTATGCGAGTTTGTAGTTTGTTTAAGCCATCTGCAAAAAGGTCTTTGTCCAGTCTAAACCAGTCAGTTGCTATCTTGAGCCGAGGAGTGAGGATTGCACTTACGATATCGCCCTGTCAATGGCAGGGTTGAGCAGTTTTGCGACTGGGAAATAACACTCATCCACAAATTCTTGTTCGAGCTCACCGGCATCCACCTTGATCTGTTCCCGTTCCACAATTTGACTCGCAAGATCCTTGAGCTGTTCTAGTTCTTTGATCAAATCTTCAGCGAAATCAATACGCCTATTCAATCTGGCCTTTCCGCTTGGACCCATCGCTGCAAAGTCTCGTCGTGTTAGCTCCATTGAGGAAAACGTCTCCATCTGGAGCTGGAGACGCTTCAAGAGTGCTGCACCACGACGTTGCTGCCGTTTGAGGGTCCAATAGCGACACGCTTCGCTCAAGAAATCCTTGCGCTTGCGGAAGGGAAATCTTTGAATCGAAGCCTCCACAATCTCAAATACTGCCTGTGGTATGACTGGTGCACCCGAAGGCATCTTCCACAAGTTCTTTGGGGGCTGCCCTTTCTTCTTATCACCGGAAGCAGAGTTCTTGTTACCTGCAAGTTGTGACTCGTCCGAAGGCTGCTCGGCAAGCGCATCGCGATGTCGGGCGGCAATGTTGTTGGCAGCAACTGTGTTCTCGGCCCATATGCGATTTCTCATTGTTCTTTTATAGAACTTCTTTGCTGCTTTTGTGGCCTGGTGAATGTTGTGTTCCTGCGCGTAGTCGGGAGGGCAATGTTTGTCGCAAAAGGCTTTAAGAACCATACCGCCATCTAATACAGCGAGAGCACCCTGGCTCGTCTTCATCTTAAGAAACAGCCGGGATCTCCGAGCACATGTGACGTGAAACGCCTGGTAGCAGTTCTTGTTCCCGCATTGAATGCAAGCACCCATGCGTTGCCGACAAATATAACATGTCAACTTCCACCGGCTTTTTGGCACTTTTTCTACATCCATGACAGGTTCCATGAATGTATGATTCCCCAGTGAGACTTCAGGAATCCACATCGCGCAAAGGAGGTGAGCCCATTTGGATGAATTCGTTTGCTTGAATGCTCCATCAGTGTTAGGGCAGAAAATACAAGTCTGTGCAAGTCAGTACAAAAGGCCACTCCTACAGTTTGAAATAGACTTACTGGAACTCCCCGGCCACACAGCAAGCACTTGCGGCATAACCACTGGCCTTCTGGAATAAAAGGTACACCATAACATTCCTGATGAACTGCGAGGTTGCAGCCATCGCAGAACACGATCGCGTTGGTGTTTTCACAATCGCCATCATCACAAATAGCACACCTGGAGTCAGGCTCTTCACCTCCCTGAGGTTCTCCGTTGACTGCCGCAGCTGAACTCGATCGGGGGCGATGAGTCTGGGGCGGCTTCGGATTTGGCTTCGGTATTCGCTTTTCCAGCGCATGCCACTCTTTTTCGATCTTCGTCATAGTGATTTCAAAAATTTCTCGCGATATCTCCTCAAGTTGATCTTCCTTACGAAGGGCATTCAAGCGCTCGAGCCACATGTCGTCTTGCTCATCCATATCGTACTCCACACGACCCATTCGTCTGTGGGAAGCTGGCTCTTCAGAAGACGTGGCATCAGTGAGATCCGCGTCATCTTCAGCGTGGAGGTCGGAGGACT
This sequence comes from Fusarium citri, assembly GCA_004367485.1. NCBI lineage: Eukaryota > Fungi > Ascomycota > Sordariomycetes > Hypocreales > Nectriaceae > Fusarium > Fusarium citri. The sequence goes on from QHHH01000091.1 coordinate 97,456, forward strand.
TTATTAGAGTTTGATCTGGGCGCATGTAATGGTCGCTCTCTTGGTAACCGACATTACTCATGGCCTTGTCGACATAACGAGCCTGGCCAAATGTTTTACTCTCGAACAGCTCGATGCGATTGGTCTTGCGGTATGAAGGCATTTTGAGATCCAGCTTTTCTTTAGGTGTCTGATTCTGAATGGGGAGAATCTTGGGTGTTTTGGGCGTTGCCATAAGATCCAAAGGTCGGCTACTATAGAAGCTGACAACATCCCGGGTCGGCCGACGAGGGCGACGTAAAGGAGTTTCAGTAGGAGCATCAGCTGTATTTGAGTCTGAACGTCCCTGAGGGTTGGGGGTGTTTCCAGTTGATGCAGGGTTCGGTTGCCTTGATGGGGTTCTCGTTTCGTCCAAAGGAGTTGTAAGCATCTGGGTAGCCGATGTATCTGGTTGCTCTTGGGGTAATCCATCGACTTGCTCTGACCGAAGAACCAGGAAAGTAGCCTCAATATTTAAATTAGGATGGAAGTCTTCCCAACTTCGTTCTTCGCGGGGCTTGTAGTCTTCAGCTTGCTTAACCGCCGTCGCCATAGCCGCAGCGGAACCCCATTGCATTTCTTCCAAATCATCGTTTCCGGCGGCTCGTGTACGTGCCCCTCTTTCACGTCGGGGCATGAGAGATGGCGAGGGTCCGTTGATAGCCTCGCGCGCAGCGGCTCGTGATCTCGATGAAGGACCAGCGGTGTTCGGTGTAGTCAACAAGTCAGAAGTAACGTAGCGACCGCCTCCACCAGCTCCTCCTGCGATAAATCGGGTACCTGCTGGGGCATATCGTCGTCGCTTTGGTGGTGGCTCGGTGGCAGAAGCTGCCGCAAGAGCCGCAGCTCTCGCAGCGCGAGCTGCATTGGTAGAACCTGGAGGACGACCTCGGCGACGCCCTGTAACAGGTCTCCTAGGAGTTGGAGAAGCCGGAGGCATCATGAAAGAGGCCAGCGGCGATGTATATACGAAGGTCGATGTGTCGTTGGCGAACGATGGGGTGGTTAATCGCGTCAGGGAGAAGGTGGCGCGTTGGCTCAGTTGGAGGCTTGGTGGGGTCAGCGGTCATTTGAAAGAAACCATACACGCAGGAAGGGTCTCTCTATCGAATGACACGGGTCCAATAGTCGAAATGAAGGTTGGCTAATAGATTATTGATAGAAATCGCGACTTTCAGGAGATACGTGACGTCGAATCGGCTGGCGGCTTTGCTTCGGGGCAATGATCCTGAACGCGAAGTAGGCACGGACCACTCAAACGAACAGGGGCTTGGTATAACTTAGTCAGCAAACAGACTGGCAGACAAAAATATATCAAACTCTTACTCTTTGTACAAGCCATACTTTGCTTGAATTTTAATTTCATATATCTGACCTTGTGACTCGCAGCTCACATCCAGTCTGTTAGTCTTTTTCAGGCTTAACGTTCGTTCTGGGCTGCATGTGCAACGTGGGGAACAGATCTACTATGTACCGGAGCATTAAATGTCAGTCATTGTTGGATTTATTATCAAGTCTGACACGACTCGTAGTGGTACTATATTTACAGATAACCTCTGTAACTCGAACTACTGGCCTCAAGATGACGTGCAATCCCGAAACAAACTGGATTTGTTTGTCCTAGTGAATGCTAGGTAGACTTTGCTCCAGTATTTACTCCAAGTACCGGAGCTGACAGTATTGATGAAAAGTGAGGTAATCTCATAGACAAATCTTTGGATCTTGGCTATGCAGGAAGATCTGGGTCAATTAAGCTACCTAAGCTACTGATCTGGGGTCCGTTTCGAGGTCCCATCGGGTAGGCGCTCAGTCCATGTCCACTCTTACTGAAACGAAACTTGGATATCCGTGTAAGCGAACTGGGTCAAAAGGCTCCTCCTAGATCTACGTTACCGCTTTTTCGACTTGACGTGTCTCTGTCTTGTGAGATGAGAGGGTATTGGAAAACATGCTGCTCGCCCATGTACCGGTAAATCATTCCTCAACGTTGTGCTATCAATCACTGCAGATAACTATACCGAAGCTGGATCAAACATTCACAAACTATAGGATCGACATGTGCATGAAAGCTTTGCCATATTCACGATGGCCTCAGACCTAACTTAGCAATCCTAGTACTATATCTCCGACCGCGGGACTGTCCTTGTCGATCCACCTGGGCGGCCCCAGAACGGGTGCGATCTCAGCGGATCCATCTGCCGTCCACAGATAGTTTGGTGCCTACGTAACTGTGAGCGGTCAGTAAGGTATGAATCTCCTTGGCTTTTGAAGTAAGCGATGGGCTTGGCCAGTGGTTACGCCAGCCCATATATGGTTCGCAACCCAAGTTAACTCCAGGCATGAACGATGATTACTTGAAAGTTATGTCGACTAGTTGATATGGAAATTTCTACACCTGACGATTGAATAAGAATGGTTAGTTTTAAGTGTCTCCTTGAATGGAAGTATGTGAGCCAAGGGCATTTGCCATTGGAGCGGATAGGGTTGCTCAGGGTATCTGTAGTGAGGAATTGCAATTAAGTATGATTATGTTTTCTCTCTAATGTCGGACTGTTTGTAAGCGAGAGCCACGGGTACTGTACGTAGTAAAAGAATGAAGGTATCTATCTCATCGAGAACTCCAAAAACAAAAACCTAAACCCACTACCGATTGACTTCGGACAACACAGGCAGAACTACCACTGTATACGACCAAAAATTTACTATCCTTCAGCATGTGATTATTTCCTGTCTATTGTAACCATACATGGTCAAAACTCAGACCTAGCACTGTATATGCTCTCCTGCTGGATAACAGACCTCTTTAGCGACGTCTATCGACAATGGGTACATCGTATATAGGCACATGGCGATAATCACAAATGATCCCAAGTCCTGATCAACATTTCAACTCTCTGAGACAAGACTCACCCAAGCCTCGCTTAGCCATCACCACAATATCATACATACCTCGTACAGTACAGCAGTGGTGATAGTCCACGCCCTGGAATGATGACGCCTCTTAAACTCAGATAATTGGTCCAAGCCCCGAACTTACACCACCTCCAAAACCTCCAGTCTCTCATCAGCCCGCCCCTCCGTTGACAAAGTACCGTCTACCTTTAACCCACCAACTCAATCCCCTAGGCTATGTCAGGAACCAAATCAGCCAAGTACAGCGCCTCATGTCACAATTCATGCTCAATTTAGTCCCAAGCCTCTCAGGATTCGTCTTCATTTCTACAGCGCCATGCTAAAATAGGTCATGCGAAACTTGTGGTTGCTGACTTGGTAGCTTGGTCACGGCAGCCAATAGGTCACTCCAATCTCTTTGGCTTCTTCCGTTACGGCATCACCGGAGAGCATAGAAGGGTCATTTTCTTTCAGGGGTTGATAAGTCTGACAGATGACCTCTGAGACCATTCCCAGGGGCGTTTCCAATGTGACCCCAGAGAAGCAATGCAATGCTGTACGACAAGACATGGTATGGTGCTCAATCATGTTGCTCTTCAAGAACTTCATACTACATACCTACCTTACTTAGTACCGAGATTAGATGGTCCGGCTCGTGTAGACAACTCCACTTGGGCACTTGCAGCAATGGGAGACAATGGCAATTGAACAAATCAATGATTTTCGTGTATTAAAACAATCTCCAGGTCCTCACTATCGTAACCACAGATCGCGTGACTATCAGACTATAGGTCAAGTCTTTTTTTTTTTCCCTCTTCCAACCATGCCACGTAAAACCAGTAATGCAGGTGAGCAAATGCCCTTATCTTATCAACGCCTTGCCCAGACTCGAACGTGCAAACCAGAAACAAATACATGTTCATCTTCCTCATAGGAAAAAGAACGACGAGCATTCTTTAGAATGAAACCCTTTCCTTCTATAGAGGCTCTTTAAAAAAAAAAACTGAAATCTCTAGAACAGGGGAGCGAGGAACATATAGCCCCTTCGAATGCTTAAACAAATGCAGATATGCCTTCTGCTCAAAACGCCGCCTCGCTATGCTCCGTAATATCATTGCAAATGCCAGTAAATGTAAAACACAAAGATAGTCAAGCTTGGGCTGTTCGAAACCAAGCAAAACAGAGAATCGAATCATACCGAGGAGTCCAGCAAACTCCTGCGGCAGAGAGGGTATATGGGTATCGTTTGGGTCCGGCCTCCTCATAGCGTAGCTCTGCTGGTGTCTCATCCTCTACTTAGCCCAAGGTTCGGCCGCTGTGGATGGGTTGAGCTTGAGGGGTATGTATGGGAGTGTGCGCTGTGCGTATGACTGTACTGGATGGGATGTTGGGCGGTGAATAATCTGCTGAACGATTGGGGGCCCAACTCTCTTCACTCAAAACAGAGAGGTAACCATTGCCGACAGTGTTTCGCAGGGCTTCAATCTTCTGACGGTACATTTCACCACCAGCATCCCAGTCCTGGGGCTCCGTCCAATTGGAAGTATCATCGTTCGGAGAATAGATGGCAGGAATGTTGGCAAAGACGTTGGTATCAATTCGTGGCACTTCGGGAGAAGTGACGGCTTGTGAGCCGGATGACAGAATGGCAGCAGGTAACACTTGCGCTTCAGGCTGCTGGGATATCCGGTAGTTTCCATCATACATGATCTCAGCGCTGGGCTGCTTTACGACCGGGTTTGCAGCTTGAACATCGACAGGGGTGGGGAAAGGAGGAGCGTCAGGAGTGGCCAAATCAACAATCCGTCTTTTCGGTGTCTTCCGCCGGCGTGTTGAACTTGTGTTGATCTCACTCATAACGGCCTTGGGGGTGGGGCGCTCCTTGCGGAGAACGATTGTTTCTTTGGGAGGGTTGTAGGCAATTGTCGACTTGCTAACATCAACTGTGGGCACCTCGGGAGCCTGTGGTTTGACAACAGGGATGGACTCGGGCATGGGAGGCCGGTCTACTAGGGAGCGTCTTTCGACATAGCTGGGACCACTGCCATCAATGACAACATCCTCTGTGTAACCAGGGGCTTTGCGGAACAGGTTGAAGATGGTGATTCGGTAGTCCTTGTGAGTGCGAGTGAAAGGGTTTCCCTCAACCCAGATTTCGTGTATATCGGGAATGCCAGTCAATCTCGCAAGCTCCATTGGATCTACCAAACGATTATCTCTTAAATCGAGCCGTTCGAGGGGAACAAGTTTCTCCACACCAGCAAGGCTTTGCAGTCTATTGCCTCGAAGGTTCAAAGCGGTGATAGCTGGAAGAGGATTGCGTGTAAGAGATTGGAGCGAGTCGATCATGCATTGAGACAAGTTCAGAGCTCGGAGGGCCGTTAAAGTAGCGAGGCTGTCTGGAACCTGGCTGAAGAGGTTGGAGGAGATGTCAAGAGAGTAAAGTGTGTTGGAAAGAGGTGCGAGGCTGTTGTGGGGAATAGAGGTCATCGAGTTGTCAGCCAAGCACAGATGTCTCAGGAAGCGCCACTTAGAGGCAGGAAGAACACCCATAGCAAGCAAATTGCCAGAGCTGCCACGAGAATGATGATGGCCAGCCCAGGAATCGGAAAGACTGGACTGAGAGCTACCCGATCCAGAACGCCTCATGCGGTGATGGTTTCCTCGGATGGGGTGGGATTGTGTTCTGGAACTTGTTGGGCGCGGAGGCGAGTTGCTTCTGGGGCGGGAATGCTTGTGTGGTGCTTGTGATGCGTCGCTTTGCTCGTCGTCTTTGCACAGAGACTGCCTTCGGCTGCTCTCCTCGATGGCATGTTCACTGGGAGTCAATGAACCAACCCTCATATCAACGTGGGGGCCGGGCGAGCTTGGTGCGGAAACTGCACGGTTGAGCTCAGGATGCACCATGTTTCGCCGAGGGCTACCGCTTCCAGTCCAGACAGATGTAGGCGAAGATTGGGATTTGGAGACTCGTCTGCGACGCTTGTCCATGTCATCCAGCACAATGTCGATCAATATGTCGGCGGGGTCTTCGATGCCAGCGCGCTTTAGCGTCAGGGAGCGCAGCTGGTCGGCAAGTCGGTCCCAGCCAAAGAATTGCCGGAAATCGATGCTGCTAACTTCGAGAGCTTGCAAGTTCTTGAAAACATAGAGAGGAACAGCCGAATCAAAAGGAAACTCCTCATATCCGCGGATCAAACGAGCACGCCAATCGGGTGCCAATCTCAAGCATGGGATTTTGGTAAAAGCAGAATAGAGGTACTTCATGTCAGCCTCTAGAGCAGCTTTTTGGCGCTCGGTTCTAGCGGCAGAGATGCTGGCACCGATACCGAAGCTCGACCACAGTGCAGACATTCCTGACATGACACTTCTCATACTCGAGACAGAGTGTATCGAATCGATATCGGAGCCTTTGCTCCTCGACCGTTGTGTGTTGCTGAGAAACGAGACGTAGTTGGCTGATGATGAGCTGTCGTGCAGGTTCTCGAGGCGGACCTTCATAGGACCAACATTGATACTGAGCTCTTCGAAACGGGAGAGGAGATAGAAGAGGTGGTGGGGTGTAAGTGCCAGCTTAGCGGATTTGACATTGTGCGATGTGAAGCTGAGGGATCCGAGCGACAAGGCGGCTGCGAGCGAACCGGATGTTGAGGCCGAAGTAGAGGGTCGTTCGGGGAGAGAGGTAGATGTTTGAGATAGCAACGTCGCTGAACCAGTACTTTGAGACGGCTTATGTCGGACCTGGCGGCGTAGTTGAAGAGCATTGGCCAAAGCCTTTTCGTGCGTTCGAACGAAGCCGGCAAGTTGCTGAAAATGAGAAGATTAGTCAAGATGATCTATGTCTCCACAAGAGAAGTCATACCTTTATGAACAGTTCTCCGTCTTCTGAGTCCATGATTATTGACCACTACACATAGAAGTGGGATCGACCCAAGAAAGGTGAATGTATATTGTTCGAGACTTGAGGGAGTGTAGGAACGGCTGCCGAGAAAACGAGGCGTCGCCTACGATATTAAAGACCGAGAGATTGCAGTATCGACCTGTTTCACAGCCGAGTTAGTGGCCTGTCACGGTTGAAAACTTGACGAGAACAATGTGCAAAGCGCTTGCAAGGTGAGTAACACAACCTCTTTCGGTTCCAAGATCTTTCGGAACCTAAGAGGTAAATGCAAATGGGGAAGAAGCAAAAGGCACGAGTGTACAGAATGTATGCAAACAAGGCTGGTATTAATGCAAATCGCGTTTTGGTCGTCGTGGCACAGCTGCGCTTTTCACTCGTCGTCGGTAATAAGGTCAGGTTTGAATGAAAGATCGCAGTCGTACCCGTGGTCACAAGCATTTGGAGGATCGCTGTTGGCAGCAGTCACGCAAGACAGGCGGAAAGCAGCCAGAAGGGGATCACGATCGACTTGGCTGTACCTTTGGGCACGATTTTTTTCTTTTTTTTCCTTTCTGGTCGCTGGGTTGAAGCGGCGCACTGGGAAAATGATGTTTGGCAGGTAAGGACGCAAGGTTGCAGAAGGGAAAGGGCGACTGGGTCGAAGAGCAACGGAGTTAAATTTGCAGGCAGGTAACCGAAAGACGATTGTGAAGCAGAGCAGGCAGCCGAGGAAAAGCCAGTCACTTTCATCACAAGTCACCATCTCCTTCACCATTGCAAAACAATAGCGAGGATGGGTAAACTCAAAAGCACCCCTCAGAATGTTCAAAGGCAAATGTCGACTCGACGGGCATGCAATGAGAAAGGGAGAAAGCAGAAAAATTGCACAGAAGCATCGCGAACTCACCTCTGAGGTTGTAGTGGGGAAAGGGCCGCAAGCACAGCAGCAGCTCTTGCAATCAAACCCGGCCGTCCAAAATCCAAGAAAACCGATTGTAGCAACTCGCAACGTCCGAGTGCGAGCCCAAAGATGGTCCTTTGCGGCTTCGAAGAACCGACGAGGTGGTGGTCGAGGTTGGAGGAGGAGGAGAACGACGACGACGTCGAGGAATATGGTAAGAGGAGGACGGGAAGCAGACGCAAATGCAGAGAAAGGGTCCCAAATTGGGGCCTAGGTAGACTAAGTACCTCCTTGTAAGTGGAAAGTGGGTGCTGTGCATGGGAGAGCAAGAGACCCGTTCAGATGGACGATAACTAAGTACTAAGTTGACCAGGGGGGTGGGTGTTGGCTTAATTTGACTGTCCAGCTGGGACAGGACAGGATCAGATGGGAATCTTTTCCTCGCCCACTGATTTTCGCTGCCAATTCGACGGGGCCGGGGGTTCTTCAATTTCCATCACAGCGGGCTCATCACTTCTCTGTAGCGGAGCGGACAGGACAGGACGCTGAGGACGGACAGCCAGCGGGCAGCGGGCACGCGCAGGCCTCTCAATGGAACCTCTCACCTCTCACACCTCGCACACTTTCCTGGCCTCGAGGACACCCTTTCACCTTTTTTCTGTCACTAAACAACACACCCCGGCTGGCTGGCTGGTTCATCAGCGGTCGTACGGGCGGCTGATTGGACCTGGAGCGGTCTCTTTGGGGGGCCCGCACCCATCGTGCAAAGTACCAGTGACCAGCATGGTGGAGTTGCTCATGAGGTGCTCCGCTCCTCTCTGTTGATGTGTGGACCCCTTGGATCTTGAGGGTCTGCCGCTTGCGAGCTATCCTGGCCGAAGAGGGTATTTACAGAAGAATCACCAGTAACGACTCTTGGGCAGCACTTGGCATCTCTGTCTCTTGCAGAAGACTCGCATTCTTCGCAGATAGAGTCGCAATATCCTCACTTGTGTGAGGTCACTATACACCTTCTCGTTGACGACATCATTCACAGTCCTACGCTCCTCTTGCAATCGCAATCTACGATGTAGACGCTACTCGAAATGCTGATAATAACTCTGGTTACAATCAACACGATAACAACATTGGCCATATAACGGCCCTGGCTCTTCAACCCTGCGTCTACTTAGCTTTGCTCGCATCAACCTTCATCTGCCCAGCCAGCACTATCCATCAATGCCTTGCCTTTAACCAATCCGCCCCCTGTATAGCCGCATTTCAATTCTGTCGTTCTGACCCAAGATTTTTCCTGTCATCTTTTACCTCAACTCCGCATTTCCGCCTCTCTCTTAAGTTGTATCATCGTTCCCTTAAAGTCGGTCAAGATAAAGTCCCATATATGTTCTTCTGGCAAACGTGAAGCACATCGCCGCCAAATGACTTCATTGATATTCAGACATTCGGCGGCTTTCAAGACAAATCATCAACCCCCGCTATTCTCAGACTATAATTGTGTTTTGAAGAGCTGGCTAAGACAGTCCAAAGGTTTCTCTAAACCAACCCAACCATCATTTGTTCCTATTTCTCTCAGAAAGACACGATAGTGGCTGGGGAGCATTCTTGTATGCAAATGCCGGTCTTTCAACTGCAACGGACTCGCCGTGAGCTCATGATACCTGCTACAGAATGACAAGATGAGCACACAAGACACCCAAGCCTCTCTGCCAAGACTTCAGAGGTCTTGAGTCGGGTCGTGACATGGAGTTCTGCTCGACTCGCTGTGGTGGGGGTACGCTTGGCATTGAGCCAGGATAAATGAGGACATCCATGTCCAGAGAGGACTAGAGGCACAAGGACTCGGACGAGTAATAAGCGAGAATCCGAGTGCTGCGTTCGAGATTGGTGATAGCCGTCCCGCTGAAATCGCCATTCTAGCAATGGGTGCAAGCCGCTTATTTCCTCTAGGGGGATCTAAGAACGTTGTAGCGTCGGGAATTCAGTCCCTGACGGGCTCCCAATGCTGGACCTTCATTTCCTATTACCCGCCAGGAACATTCCAGGCTCAACGCTTTGCGACGTAAACAAACTTAACAGCGACGATAATACCACGATAAGACGGGGATGTTGGCCAGTGCGATCGAAGTGAAGATCCAGTGCGTGCGCGCGCCTCAGCCCTCGTCAGAGCTCAATGTTCCAGTCAATGGTCAATGTCTCACAAACCAAGATGGTGAGCATTGACAACAACAGATCAACAACACCACAATCTTTGTGTTATTGTTGTTGTTTGTTTACTTATCGAAATCGCCATTTGGTTACTGGCAATGTTCACAATAGCATACTGGAACATTGCGACTCAAGATTAGATATCTCCCAGGAAGACATTTATGTTGAACCCAGAAGTGTCGACTTCGCGGCACAGTTGCTCTCGAATCGACAACTGAAAATACCCTGCCAGTATATCGCCAACAGGTCAAAAATGGCACTGTAGCTGCGGGAGACGCGATATGCAGCTCCTAACTAACTACTTTGTCTATCTTCTTGGCTCTCTTCTATAATCAATGACGCCGTTGATGGGATGCAAGACATTGTACCTGCCAAAAGGAAATCTCCATCTCAGTCAGGCCGTCGCACAACCTTCCTCGGTGTCCTGCTCTCGTACCCTGGCATCATTTCGATAATTGCGCGATGTTACCGACAGAAATGACTTGCGAAAGACAAGAAATACTACTAATGCAGACGCATACAATCGATTTTCATAGCTAATGACTAGCCAACCGTTACATGCTGTCAACTTCAAACGCCGAAATGCCCACTTTGATCAGCCAAATCATCCACACCAACTACACACTCTCCATGAATTGTCCGTCTGCTACATCACTTCTTGATTCAGGAGCAACAGCAGCATCACACGCGAATTCACAACACCGAACCCACCTGTAACCTAACGCGTCACGGTCCAGGCGTCTGTCATGATTATCTTTCGCAAATCTAAGACATGGCCGTCACGCAGCACAGCTATTCGCTAACACGAGACCAACCACTACGTGCCGTCCAGTCCCTTATATATCTTATGCTTACACCACGCGCATTCCCGTCATGAGGCTACAGCATGTGGAAAAGACCCTTCTCTGCATCCTTACCCTTTGCTTCCTCGCTAAATGCCCCTGGGTCTTGTCCTGTTGTTTTCGCATTGGATCTGTCAAGGCCATGATCCATCATAATCATATCCTTGTGCATCTTTGCTGCGCCTTTGCTCTTTATCGGCGCCGCTTCAAGCGGAGCCTCTGGCCATTTTCTTGTGCCTCTTGGCGTTATGGCAGCGGTTATGTCATACCTCCACTGAACTGGAACGAGGTCACTCTTTGATTGGCAGTGTCGAATGTCATCCTGCTTCGAGGGCCTTGAGAGCCCTTGTCGTAGTTCCACTCTTGGTGCTAGGTAGCAGGTACTTGGAGCCTGCACGTCGCGAAGCTATCTTTGTTATCCCTGTTGGTTAGTGGATGCTCATCCCGCTGCACATTTCAAAAAGCTCAGACTCACGATGATCTTCAAACATTCTCAGCACTTGCCAAGACGAGTCCAAAGCAACTGTACCGTTCGTTGTCTTTTACCATGCGATAGGGGACGATCGATATTGGACCATCCATCTATGGGCTTTGTTCCCATCGTATCGGATTGCAAGAAACCCATTATACTGACTCATCAATACTGGCCGATCTTGTTCATCTCGACCGCATATGTTGGCTCGGGATACCGAAACAAGCTAATTGATCGATGCTCGTTGAGTACTGTAGGCGCGGCACCCTACGATGTCAGAGAGTGGTACAACTTCCATCGTTGCATGGTGTCGTTACGCGAGGAGCACAAGCCAAGACTTTGTGGGACTCTGAGGCGACATGGCTAACCACGAAAACGTTGTGCCGCTTACCACAGTTGTAACGCCTTCTCCGGCAGTCATTGATATACAGGCGACTTTTACAGCATAGAAAGGGCCGAGACGAATCTGTTCGCATTTTGGGCCATGGGTAAGACATCTCTAAAGAGTCTTCTTAATCTCGATACTCTGCATTCTCACGATGTGCTCTGTCTGCAGGATCACCATTGCGAGAGTCTAGAACGTCGAGTTCAGCGTCGACATCAGCCCTTCCTACCAAATTTGGCAATGTGTCTTGGAACATAGGCTGTTTGAATTATAAGCCGCTGCACAACAGTTCTTCCTGCAGTCATGGTCACAGACGCGGCATGAACAACATGCAGCCGTCAAATGCAGCACAACACTGCATTATTGTTTGTTTCGATGAGAACCTAATGAGGATATTATATATGCTGTAGCGTTGATGCTCTTCAAAACTCTTTCTCGAGTTCTGATCAAGACTATTGTATAAGATGCTGCAATGGAACAGCAAGGGTCCAATGCCAGGAGCCCCGGTTTCTGTTATCGTGCACTGGCCATGACCTGGCGTTTCGTCCGTTGGTGGTCCGAGTCATGCTGTCTCGACAAGATTGTTTTCCCCGATGATAGACGATGTCTTAAAAGAATTGTGTTCCAGCCTCAGTCTGGGGAAACCATTTACCCCGTGAGTCAACTATGTACAAATTCCTCGGATCACAAATCATACCACAGACGATGTCGACAACTCCCCGGTGCGGTCTAGTGTTTTAGCGTATGCTCCCGAGTTAGACGAAGGAATGATTGTCTCGAACGTACTCACTATCGATTGATTACCTTGGGCGGTTTCACACACAGCAGACCAAAAACAGTCATATTACAACGCTGGGCGGTTTCTATCACGACTCAGTCACCAAAAGAGACCAACGAACGGATGAAACACGTTTGCTGCTGGAGCAGTCTATCACCTGCCTCAAATGTTGCGATATTCATACCTATCTACACTACGGCTGCCTCTATCTAGATGCTAGTCTACCTAGTGGGCAGAGGATCTGGGGTGTGTGGTACTGTAGATATCCCCCACCCAGCGAATAACAAGCGGTTGTGTCCCTCCAACGTGGCTCATCAATTAGATGGATCATGGCGCTCCTTTGCAGTATAATTGGATCGGCGAGTTTACACCCTCAACCTCGTTCGACTATTTGCGCTACGGGCGGATATTCTAGAAATCCAGACATAGAACCCAACCAATAGTGAGAGGGGTGCTACCTTGTCGAGATTGAAACATAGAGCACATGACGCACGATCTCGCATTCCTCTTGTTTGATTTGAGGCTGCAGGAGTAGGAGCTCGGCCGACGACCGTGCTGGAACGGTCGATATTTCTTTCTGTTTCGCTCATGATCCTCTCACCGCTGCTTGAGCCTTACCCCCCACAACTTCTAGCTCAACATCCAAGACTCGGGAGTCAAAAATGACATACAGGATGGTCAAGGATAAAGGGCTATTGATTATTTCTGGCATTCAGGAGCAGTAATACTGTACATGCCAATACGAGAGACTGAGTCAATCTGGTGAGTACATACATACATAGATGTGCTGTCAGCATGACTTGTGCCGTGTTGAAGTTGCACGCTGTAGATCAACCATCAACCGATAATGTCGTCTGAAATGAGAGAGTCTACTGTAAAGTGCAATACGGCACAGGCCACATAACATCGAGCCTGACCCCTCAATGAGTCTACCTGCATATAAAATGCCCCTCGATCTAGTGGAGAATTGCCCAATCTCTTCTGACAACATGCCACATCTGCATCTCAATGGAAGGGTCGCGGTGTCAATGACGAAAGGGTATCCTTCTGCCAAGTGATGGATGCGCAGTTCTTTGAGGAGATCTGGCAACTGCGGTGCGGTGCAGAAGCCAAGCAGCCAAGCATCACAGGTGCTCTCGAGTATCCGTCTACTACCGAGCCACCCCACCGGCGCGGCTACCTGCACGCATATCATGACTGGACGTTGGATTTTTCGGATTCCCCGTGAGTTCTTTGATGGAGAAGCGTGATTGCGTGTGACCATGTTTCACCAGCGCCTGGGAATGATCGTCTGAATGGCTGTACTTCCGAAAGACAAAGAAGAAGGCAAGATGACCAGGCTATCCGTACATTTACCCACACCCAGCGCCTGGCTGTTCCTGTTCCCATCGAGGGTGATTATCATTAAAGGCCATGCCCGGCATGCTCTAACGTGCTCTACAAGAGTTGAAGCACGGCATGATACACAACCATGTTAAGTTGGCTTGATAGGCATGCGCCCTGGCGGTGTGCCTACAGTTTTATTCCGTCATGTACAGCCCTACAATACCACGAGATATAATATTGGGCATTGGTGGTTAAGTGACGTTGAAATGCCTTGCATGCATAGTCACTTACACCACGCTTTGATTTCTTGACGAGATGAGATGGGATGAGATGGCCGACTGTCATGGCATGGCACGGCCCTTGTGTGGCTACTGTACTGTTGGTATTAGTCAAAGCTGTCAGATGCTTGGTGGCGGGCGCCAATGAACCCTTCAAGGAGGACAAAGCCTCAAGGCTGGAGTCCAGAATTGGGGCTGATCTTCAACTTTGACAAGAATGGTTCCAAGATATCACACGCTAACTCCATCTCAGAACAAGGGTCCCCTCGTCTCGCTTCTAGTCCACTTCCTGTTGTGCACTTTCACCGCAAGCCGCATTCAAGCTGAACCAACCAGAGGCTTCTTGGTTTTATGACGTCAAGTCACTTCTATGTATTGATACTGCATCGGCAGTTGGTTTTGGTAGACTTCGGCTCTATCCTCCAGGGACCCAGACCTAGACCTAGACGAGGGTGATAAGTCCGAGTCCGAGTACAACTTCAACTACCCGATGCAGTACAGTTATGTAGATTGGCTTGGACCCTGATGTGCAGGGGATGAAACTGCTGATCTCAAAGGGTCTTGGATCAACTCCTCGTTCAAATTGCTGACATTCGCCATGGAAGTTGTCGTGGAACGATTTGCGCTCCGCTCTTAGAATCGAGTGATGTTTGCAGTGCAGCATCGTCTGTTCGAGTTGAAGAAATGCCTGAGACAAAACAAAAAGAGGACACCCGCAGACTCTATGCCCCGCCTACGCACGTCGGTGGATCTCGAAACTTGGTGAATCTGGCGTTTACTGTTCAGCCAGTCTGCGTCAAGTATAGCCTCGTTTCTTTAAAGCTGAGGCTGGCTGACCGCTTACCAAGAGACTGGACGACATTGGTTTGGAGGGGTAAACTTCAGGTCCCTCTTCCAGGTTTTCGAGACTCATGGGGACTTTATCAACTCCACGATGTTTTCTAGACTGGGTTATTACTAGTAGCCTCCCTCAGCTCGGACCCAGAATCCCCTCTTTAGAATTCTACGCATGCACCTAAATTACATACATGTTCCTGGTAGGCGAGACTCTAGTCTCTTGGGAACACTCGATCCGAGGGCATTCCCATCTGCGATTCGAAGCCCCGAGGATCGTGCCTGGCCCGCGGTTGACGTGCTCATCAGCCCCTGGCAGAAGACGTTTACCGTCAACCTCAACGCCAACGCTAAGTAAGTTTGACGTTTGTCATTAGCACTCCCGAGTTCCTTGATATGGGAAACTTTCTTCTCATGCGTCTTTCTGGCGGTGTCCAGCCAAGAACATGTATATGTCAGCTCTTGGGCTCTCGGCTATCACAAGACCTGCGGGAATATCTCACCATCACGTTTGCATGGACTCTTCCATGGTCCTTCGAATCGAGATGTGGATATCCTTAGCTCTTCACTTGCTACGACGAAGGATCCAACAAGTGGTGGTGTATGTAGTACTTGCTTGACGGTGCATCTCGTACCCGTCTATGAGGAGCCACTTAGATCTATTTGTGGAGGTGAAATAGGCCGGTTCTACTTAATCATACGTAGTGCTGAGCTTGTCTGTCACGGTGAGTCGTAGCGGTGTTGAATCGAGCGAACCATTTGTATATGGCAACACCTTGAAGCATGAGAGAAACGTTACTTGACCGCAAGGGCCCCATCTGCATATAACAACATGGCAATTTCTCATGCGCTGAGCAGATCGATCGATTCCATCACGTGGAATAAAGAACCTTCTTACACGAGTTCTCCAGATGCGTGAACAGGTTCGCTCCCATCGTGATCTGTGACTCAACTGACACGCGCAATGCTTAGTACAAGACCAGAAACAACAGCGTTACTATCTGGTTTCCGCCTAAATCTTTGGTATACATTGCACAATAAAAGTACAAGCTAAAGCTCTCTTTAGCTCCTCGACGGCAATTGTATTTGTCGTCATGCTGGGTCATAACCCTCATCCTTCTTGATTCACTTTAGGGTAAGCAACTTAAGGCTTGATTTCCACAAGCTTCTCCAATGTCCTGAATCCGTCGTGGGCATAGCCTTGAGTAACATCCACTTTGTAGTTCTTTCCACTGACGGTGATGACACCGAAGCCCATGTCGGTCCAAGCAGCCTTGACACCATTGAACATGGCAGACAAAGCTCGACCCATTCTTCGGAATGGCATTGTGAACAGGTGCTGCATGTCAAACTTGTGCAATGCCTTGCGCTGCTCCTCTGTCTTTTGCTGCAGCTCAATGCGCTTCAGCCCAGGCACATACTCGTCTGGCAATGAAAAGCGAGACTTCAGGGTAACTTCGTCCAGAGGAGCGACGATGACCTTGGGCTTAAGCATTGGGACCATTCGCTTAACGGTGAATTCCATTCGTACAGGTGTAGGCGTAGCCGCAGGCCCTGTAGCAGCGATCTTGGATACTTGTGCAGGAAGAATTCGCATCTGTCCAACAATATTGGGTGTTTTCGTGATCATGAACGTTCCCATGGACGCGAGGAGGAGATAAGTTGTACCGAAGACCAGACCAATCCATTGAGGGACCCCTTCAGGTTGCTGCACAGCCATAGGCGCAGTAAGACCTGTCCAAACGATCAAAGAAAGTCCACTGGACCAGCAACCAAAGTAGAACCAGAAGTGTGATGGGCCCTCGTAGAGTACTGTCGGAGTTGTCTTGGAGGCTAGACTCTTGATGAAGGCGTATCGACTAGGTGCAATCTGGGATGTAGGCGTCCTTGACGACTTTGGTGATCGAGTAGCTTTCACTGTAGGCTCAGCAGGCCGGCGTAGGGAGGTAGAGAAGAAGCGAGATCGGAGGAGTAGAGACTCGGCGCGAGGAACGAGGAGGGGCCGTAGGCCGGGGAGGCAGAAGCCTCTTGCAAGGCTCGCCATAGTGCAATTGAAGCCGCTCGAAAGAAACAGGCTATGCGAGAGGTAGTGAGAGGAGTTTAGTGAGGGAGTTGACACAATTGACCAGACGTCGCCAGACAATCGTCTTGACGAATTTCAGTGGTTCGACATCGAAATAGCTTCAGTTTAGATTATTAGCAAATGCTCCAGGTGCATGATAAGATAAGCGGGTATAAACCGGATATGAAAGCGGCAATTGATGAGCATGAATCTGGGATTCAACAAAATACTCAAGGAGAAAGACACAAATGAGCATTTTGAGACAATGAGGGGGGCTTTATCATGGCATAATGACTTGAGATTTGAACTTATCTGTATATCTGTATGTCTTTTTCTCTAACATCAATTCTTTATTATTAGAAGTCTACCGTCGATCAAATGGCTTTCGGGACACCAACACCCGAAGAGAAAGTTTGAGTAGAAAAATTAAGTGGGACATGAGCGATATGAGCATCAAGTATCAAGTAAGTATCAACGAATAACCTTTGTAAAAAGTGAAGAACTCATAAAGAAGAGTAATCCAAAAGGCTATATGAATACCTACCTAGACAAGATCAAATATACCACATATGACAACATCTAATTCTATAGGAGAATACCTACAATAAAGACCCTGAGGGTTTTATGTCTTCCCTGTCGCGTATTCCCGCCCGCCAAAATTTAACGTCGGGTCTCCACTAGCGCCAATGGATCTCAACAGCTTCAGTTGAAGATAACCCAATCCTTCTCAACACCTCGAGGTCGCTCTTACGTGCACCGGAATTCCTCCCCTCGTCCGCCTCCATCTCGCCGATCCTCACCTATAATTCAATCGAGTAGTACAATGGCCTCTCTTTCTGCAGCTTGCAGGGCATCTGCCCGAGCTGGTACTGCTCGGTCCGCTATCGCCCGTGGTACGTCGACTCGCTGATGTTGAAAATCCCCCCCTCGGTCCCTTTTGTCGCGCACCGACTAACACACATCCTCTCATGTAGGCTTCACCACCTCGACACGATGCCTCGCCGCCCAGAACTTCACCATGCCCGCCCTCTCCCCTACCATGACCGAGGGCAACATCGCTACCTGGAAGGTCAAGGAGGGAGAGTCTTTTAGCGCTGGTGATGTGCTGCTCGAGATCGAGACCGACAAGGCCAGCATGGACGTCGAGGCCCAGGATGACGGTATCATGGTCAAGATCATGGCTGCGGATGGCAGCAAGGCTGTGCAGGTTGGATCGCGCATCGGTGTCATTGCAGAGGCTGGCGACGATATCAACTCCCTCGAGATCCCCGCCGAGCAGACCAAGGAGCAACCCAAGGAACAGGCCAGCGCTCAGGCGCCCAAGGAGGAGACTGCTCCCTCCCAATCGAAGCCCATCGACCAGAAGAGCGCGAAGCCCACTGGCAACGATACCTACGAGCACAAGTACCCTCTGCTGCCCTCAGTTCAACATCTCGTCAAGCAGAAGGGCATCAGCGAGGCTGATCTCAAGAAGATCAAGGGCACAGGCCCTCATGGCCGACTCGTCAAGGGTGACATCCTCGCCCATCTCGGCAGCATCAACCCCGAGACTCCCGCCGCCAACGAGACCAACTTCAACAACTTATTCCACCTTGATCTCAGCAACATCAAGGTCGCTACGACACCTGCTCCTCCTTCCAAGCCAAGCCCTGCTGAGGACTTCAAGGCCGAGGAGTCCAAGGCACCTGTGCCCCAGGACCTCGAACTCTCTATCCCTATCACCTTGACCAAGGTTGTCGAAGTCCAGAACCGAATCCACGAGACTCTTGGCGTTTTCCTACCCATCTCTACCTTTGTTGGCCGTGCCGCCGAGGTCGCCAACGACGACCTCCCCCCTACCAAGCGTGCTCCTACAGCCAACGAGCTCTTCGACCAGGTCCTTGGCCTCGACAAGGTCAAGGCCTTCAATGGCACTCGCGGCGTCTACCTGCCTCAGATCGCCGCCATCCCTCCCCCCTCCATGCTCTCTCACCGACCTGCAACCAAACAGGCCGATATTATCGACTTCCTTGCTGCCCCTAGCAAGAAGTCTGGCCCCAAGCCCGCCACCATCCACACAGTCCCTGGTCTGTCCAGCGGCGCCAACGTGTTCACTCTGAAGGTCCCCAAGGCCGAGGAGGAGCGAGCACTGGTCTTCCTTGAGCGCTGCAAGGCTATCCTTGAGCAGGAGCCTGGACGACTGGTGCTGTGAGTTTATGAAAAGAAAAATATCCCTGTAATATATCGTTTTTTTGCTATAGACAATGGCTAGTAATTGCGCATGGGCGCACCTGTGGTATGATATGTCTACGCCTTTTCAGTGGTTTTGGCCAGATAGCTAGAACCAAACCCAGTTATGAATCAAGTTTTGATGCCGGAAAGATACTGCCCTTTACTTCCTTCTTGTTCCCCGATGTTCAAAAATAGAATGCCGAGCAGGCCTTGTTTCTTTACATTGAACAGAGACCGCAGGGATGTTTCATCTATCGAAGAAGAGAAGCCTTCTCGTGTGACATGCTATCTCGATCGACTCCTGACTGCAGTCAAGGGTCCAGGGGTAAACCAGCAATATTCGCAAGGGTCATAAAGGGACGCCGACCTGGAGTCTGTGATGGCCAATACCCCGCAAATCAACGATATTTGCTAGTTGCCAAGAGTTGTACCGAACAAGACATACTCTGGCTTGTTGTTTTCTTTGACGAACACACAGCTCTCCATTGCAACAGCCAAGCAATTGCTACTTCTGGCCAGTTCTCTTGGGCCAACTTTAGATTTTGTGATAGGTCCTGCTCCCCGATACTGTCAGCTCGGCAGACCAAAGTTCCTGACACTTGGCACAACCAATGAAGGATCGACGGTCAGCTGAAAGTCGAGTCCGATCATTAATTAAAATGTATTGCGGCTTTGAACAGGAAATGCCTCAGGACC
This sequence comes from Fusarium citri, assembly GCA_004367485.1. Classification (NCBI taxonomy): domain Eukaryota; kingdom Fungi; phylum Ascomycota; class Sordariomycetes; order Hypocreales; family Nectriaceae; genus Fusarium; species Fusarium citri. Next base: position 117,236 of record QHHH01000091.1, read on the forward strand.
GAGCTGTAAGCTAGACCATATCATGAATAGATCAACATGTATGTATCAGTTGTGACGTGAATGAGTGAGTGTCTCATATCAGATAGGAAGCAATTTAGCCGATGCCAAACCTAAAGTACAGTCAGTCGTTCATCCATTCATGCAAGAGATGGCAATAGTCTGTTGTCGCTTAGCCTGCCACCTTGCATACAAAAATGTTAATCATTGAGCTAACAGCCTCTTCCGCATTACGCGAGTGAGACTGGGTTATGGGATGCTGATTGTTCAAAGTAGATTGTGGCGTATAAGTGTCTCGGAAGTTACCAATGAATCCAAGAACCCGGTCGAAGGACAATAGCCCAGGCCCTCGATATCGAGAGTGATACAAAGTACCTGACCTAGTCCGATTCTGATGGCATCGAATGACATGTTATTCTGCGGCCATCGCTAAAGAAGGTCTAGACAGGGAAGAAAAAGGAAGCACGCTTCTCATCGTAAGAGACTGGTCTTTTTGTCAGTCGGCATTGGCTGCTGTAAAAAGGAACGACATCCTTACAAATGCAAAGACCTAAACTAAGACATGCGTTAGAAAGAGGAAGGAGAAAAGAGGGAAACTGCCGTGGGTGTGGTTGTGGAATGTTGATAGATGAAGAGGAGATATTGACATTCGCTGTATCATTACGGACAAAAGGATGACTAAGGAACAGAGCCATGTTAGTCTCACGGGAAGGAGCACGGGAAGGAGGTAACACAAGATCTTTGCTCGCATTCGAGTTCTGTCATGTGGAAGGAACATCCAACCCCCATCGTTCTTTCCCCCGACTACCTGCCTACCTACTAAGATCGCTAACCTACTCGATACGGGTAGGTGCGTCGTTTTCCTCCTTTCCCGTCTTCATCACCATGAGGCAACGACAAAAGACCTTCACCGATTTCTGTCTGCACAAGACATCCTTCAACACTTGGCACAAACATTTGCGAACCAACAGAAACATTTATATGGATAATGAGCATTCAGGACTTCGCTCGGAGCTCCACACCACCAATATCGGATCGCTTAAGCAGCGAAGACGTGTACCCCCTCCCTCACTCGACATCTCCAGCATTTGCATGTACCGAGTCTGGAAGAATCAACACGGGGTGATCGGGCTTCAGACTCAGGCTCATCGAGACAAGGTCCACATCATTCCAGGAGTCCTCTTCAACAACATGCTTGTTTGCAGTCTCAGGTCTGCCCCTCACATTAACACTACGACCGCATGGCCCCCCTTTTGAGCATAGAGATACTGGGATCATCACGACCTGCGAAGAGGGGAGGCGTCCCCATCTCAAGTTCCACTATGTATCCTCGTACGCCACATATTTCCTGCCAGCCTCTTAAGCTTGCATTTACTGCTTTCATCTAGTCACATAACAACAGCCAGCCCTTACCATACAGTCGGGACGGCTTCTAGCTGGATATTCTGAGCCACAAAGGTTCGCCTATATTCGCAACATGGATAGAAGGAGTCCCTCGATCGCTGTGCAAGATGTTGAGTATACGTTAGTACCCTGCTGCATGAGGCTTGCTTCTCGACTCCATTTCCTTGTACACTAGCAATACTATTCTGTTTCGAAAGGAGGAAACTTTTTATAAAAGTCAAAGACCATCCAGGATTTACGTCAAACAGACGTACTTCACTATTCCCCAACAATTTCGACACTCAAAACGTTAGTATTGCAACTTTGGTTTAGGCCAGGCTAGATATACTACTTTCATTGTGAAACGCAGTAAGGAACGTCTGTATACTGGTTACACGGCTCATTTCCCTGACTTTTCCGTCTTCCCAATTTGGTTCTGTTTCCTGAAGATTGAAAGATTGTCTTGATCAAGATCACTATTAGCCATACGTTTCGTCATCGTTCCTTACAGCAGAGAACTTATCTTGGGACTTTGAGTCCCCAATGGCGAACATCAAAGTCGCCTTGGATAAGAGGAAGAGGGTACCGAAAGCCTGCAACACTTGCAGGCAACGGAAGCAAAAAGTAAGCCAAGCACATTCCTTAGCTTCAAGCCATTATTTCAGGTCTTGTTTGACGAACACTCACTTTGGCTATCAGCCAATCTACCCTCCCCCACTCTACCAGAATCGATCACTCTACGCTTTCTTACCTGCATGAGGCTTTCTTGGGCGTCAATGATAGCAACAATCCTCTACATCAAGCGACAGTATGGCCAGTCTGAGAGAATACTGGTGCTTATACTACAGAGTCTTTGGTCACTAACGTAACTGAACCGTAGTGTGATGGCCAGCAACCTTGCAAGGAATGCCGCAAACGATTAATGGAGTGCAAGTACCGGCCGAGCATATCTACCGAATCGCTAAGTGACTCTACCGCGTCTTGCTCGCCTCCAAGACACAACTTAAACGGACAGTCCCCCGAAGAAGGCGAAGGATCGGATACACCAGACACAAATGGATTGACAGCAGATCAATCCAGAATGAGCAAACCGATAAGTGCAGAGAGAGACTACGGTTTTCGTATTGTACCTACCTCAAAACCCGAGGAGTTTGGTAAACTCTCTCACATAACGTTGGATCGTCAGCAGCAAGCTTTACACCTTCCTCTGCTAACATCGCCGGTGTTTGCTGATTGCTCTGCTACCGAATCTTTTATAGCTCTCGCCAAGCAGCATGTGAAGCGAGCCTCTGGATCCTCAGAGTTCACAACATCGAATGCCGGGCCTGCACTTCAGGAAGCCAGCTCTGCCCCTTCTTGCCCATCATGGCCGCCTGATTTGACTCAACACGTAGTCGACAAAATAGTGAAGTCCTACTTCAACAATGTAAGTCGTTATATCCCCATATCTGCAAAGCACAAGACACAAGTATATTGACCATGAGTTAAGACGCTTGGTTTCATCGATGTTATAAGCCATGAATCGGTCAATGCCATCCTGAACCAAACCTATAATCCGCAAAGCCATGTATTGAACTCTGATCGCTGTCTCATCTATTTGGTACTCGCAATTGGGCTCGCCCTTGACCCCAGTCCAACAGAAACAGCATTACAGGATCCCAATCTCAAAGAGCGCTTTTTCACAAGCGCCGAATTAATGGTTCGGCCAAGTGAAACACGTGAAGGATCAGAGAGTCACAATGGTGTTCCATGGACTCTTCGGGCTCTTGTGTTGATGTCTTTCTACATGTTGTGCGTATCTAGGCGACACACTGCACATGAATACTGTGGCAAGTCCCCTGTACCGTTTGCTTCGGAAGAAGTAATGCTCATTGTATAATCCAGGCAGAGCAACTCGAATTGCTCACAAATTCGGTATTCACCGAGGCAAAGAGACTGAACCCGAAAGCTCTTCTGGTACTGGAGAGTGGCGAGTGTCGAGACGCAACGTTTGGCGAAGCCTCTTTGTTCTCGATAGATTCCTTGCTGCTACGCTCGGCAGTCCCATGGCTATCCAAACCCAGTATACCGATGAGTCTCTTGTACTGAACAAAGGCACTTTACTCAATCCTGCGGTTGACGCATGCCGAATCATTGGCGGAACTATAAACTGGATATATTCGAGGTCGAGGTCCAATCTATCGATGAAGGATGCGAAAATGTTGATCAGGCATCTCGACTCTCTAACAGACCCTGAAGTTGAAGGGCCCCCCTTTTTGGTACAAGCTTGTGTCCGTCGTGTCCGCTCGTTCCGCATCTATGCCGACATTCTTCTTTGTCGGCCATTCTTCTCCTTTCGTTACGTAGCCTCCGTGGCAAAGCGCGAAGTATGGGACGACACCGAGCCACATATTAACGAATTGTCTCAGAGATGCGTCTCAAAATCAATGCAGGCAATTAACATGCTCACGCAGAGCACCCCGACCCTCCATATTGGCCCATTTGCCCCGTAAGTAAACATTGTTCACCGTCCTTGATTCCTTACTGAACAGCTCTAGATGTATCTTGTCGGAAGCAACATGCGTGCTTCTATGCAGCATGTATGCCGGTATACACGTCACCACAGACCATTCATCATTGGTAAAAGACGCTATAAAAGTTCTGAAGACGATGGCCAACACGGATCCTTATGCGGAGCATTCCGCTTCAGTGCTCGGCATGTTTTTACAAGACATCAGTCGCCAGGACCATGCGAGAGTTGTTAGGCCAAAGCTTGAAGGACAAATATATCAGCCCAAGATGGAGCCTAACACTGCGTACGACTACAGTCAATATCGCTCACCTTTTTATCCAACAACGCCGGTTAATGCGGCACCTTCACAGGATAATCGACAAAGATCAACAGTCGAAGACCGTACTGTCATCAAAAGAGAAAGCCGCGAGCATTCACACTCTTTCGCACCTATGTCTTTCTCCTTACGCATGGATAATAGTTTGTTTCAACCTCAACTTCCAACTGGGTATATACAACATCCATGGCACAACGACCACAGTGGTGATATGGATATTGAAGGGTCACAGCGTGGGTGAGAGCTTGATGATTAGAAGTTCTACCAAGGTGAAACGCCAGTCTCTCGACAAGGCTTGGTCAACATTCTCATATATTCCAGTTTTCACCTGCCTAATTGAGAGCAAGGATGTTAGCACATAATGGAACATGCCTCACGGAATGAATTTCTGCCCCCACAAGTTCGGTTACTACATAATAAGAAATGCATTTCATCTGTGGCCTGTGACAAGGACATGGAATTCAAATCATTCTTGTAAACGATGCCTTTCACTGGTCTTGAGTCCGCTTTGAGCAGTAGACTACACGAAATGGACCGATAGCGCGATAGTTGGGTGTGATTATTGCTTAGGATACTCATCAGTCCCAATCCCTACGGCATTCTAGTATGGTTATCAATATAGTTGTTCATTCTTTTGACAAGTCGAATGCTCTCGCTAAACTGCGATTAGAGGCAACGGGGGAATACGAGAGTACCTTTAATATTACTTGCATGCTGCATGCGAAATTCCTTCGCGATGTATCACATTCTCCAATAACCGATTCTCTACTCGGTCGCCACTATGCACCAAGAAGGTCGTGCTTGCGTGGTCAGACATTCATGCATGTTTGTCCGATCTCATTCGCAAGGCTCATGCAAGTAACTCAATGCAACTCAACGTACATAATAAGAGAAAATGCAAGAGCTAACTACCCTTGTTTCCGGGTACGTGGGTTCGTTCCCTTGACAAGCCACACGCAGTAAAATATGCAAGATGGCGGTAGTTGTCACAGCGAGCTAAGCAAACGCTATGAGCTACATAATTATAGTAGTCTCCTAGGTTACTGGGAAACACACCCATATGTATGTGATCTACGGAGTATTACTCACATATTTCGTACAAGTCCTAGTCTAGGGCGGCCTTGAACTTGCGGGCGGCGGGCTTATTGTCCAAGTGCATGACAGGCGCCACGTCGCATCTGACTGGCCCTGTTTCGTGGTGTTTACATATGTTCAGCTATTCAGGGGCCAAGATGTCTCTGACTCGAAACCGAAAAGCATCAGCCACCAACACACATAAACCGAATGTGCAGTGTTGTACTGTCTCTCTATGTAGTCTACGATATACAACAACTCCCCCTTCATGTGTACATCAAGCACCCCATCATCACCAGATCTTAGGCCCGAACCGCTCTCCCTCGGCGACATGGGCTTGTATCGCTGTACCCTGGACATCCATGGTCGAGGATACAATGTCGTTGCCCCACCAGCTTGGCGGATCTATACCATGCAGGGTGAATGCAAAGAAGATGAACAATGTCGCAAGGGCGAGCCCAAGATCGAGTGCTGACGACGTCAGGAAGTTGAGTCTTGACCACCATCTGAAGTGGCGCTTCTTGACCCAGAACTGGAAGATGAAGCCGACGGCACCCCACGAAAGGTAGTTGAGTGGTGTGGCGGGAGGCATAGCCCCTGCTCCCCCAAAGATTAGAGGTGCTATGAGGAATCGCACTGGAGACTTGGGCCTACGCTTGGCCAAGAAGTAGATGACCACGGGAGTGATGGCACCAATGATGAAGAAGACGAACAGACCAGAGTAGACTTGGCCAGGCGAGAACATGCGGGCAGGTCCGAGGAGGCCCCAGATGATGGAGGCTGCAAAACATGCATTAGATCAGAAACATTTTAGACTCGGCATTACACTTACCAGCGAAGAAGACGCGACCACCAGGACACGTAAAGTGGTCAACCTGGTGTTGCTCACAGACATCGGGGATATTTTTTAGAGACAGATTCAGAACGACGATCTGAATAAAGCACGAGAATGTTGTGGCAACAACTTGAGACAGGAACATGGTTCGGGGAGGGATTTTCATGTAGTGTCCAAACTTCAAGTCCGAGACAAAGCGAAGAGATTGCGCCCTGTAGGGTGTGAGCATGAGTGCTGGTCTCTGAGGTCTCGGAGAGTTGAAGGGCGGGGAATTGAGACTTACATCGTGATGTATCCGTATGTTTTGAAACTAGTTTAAGTCGGTGTAAGCTAGATGAGATCACGGACGAGACGGAGTAGAGCGAGACATGTTGATACTCACATCATTAGAGCCAGTGGTCGACCTGGCTGAAGGTATCCATAAATGAACTCTGTCAAGACGTTCAATCCAATCTGAGTGTTCGTCACAGCTTGGATGATGCCTATGGGAAGAGCAAATCCAAAAGAGATTGCAATAGCGAGTAAAAAAGCCCACCAGGAAAGATTTGTAGGATAACCAAGCACTGTATAGAATCCGATCAAGAGCATCTGCATTTCTCATCAGCCAAGTATGCATAGAGGGATCGGGCTTGGAAACTCACGATAGCGAAAAGCGACATGTACCACCAAGTAGGCGCTTCCTTGTACTTTTTCATAAGCTTCATGTGGATATCAGGCTTCTCATTTGTACTATTCCTCCATTGCTGCCAAATTTGCTTTCCGTTGTGTAGATAAGTGTAAACAACGAGTGAGGATATAGCAGCAAAGGACAGGCCGTAAGAGATGGCAAAAGTTGTACTTGACTTGTCAGCTTCTGTCTGTGATGCACTAGAGGGTTTGCCATACCTGATAAATAGGGGCGAGTAGTTCTTGTACTCCTCTTCGTTCAGTGTGAAGTCTTTTGTGAGGATTCGCGTGGTGTTGTAGCGAGCTCCGGTATTATCATATGTACCCGAGTCGCTCATTGGCAAATACTCGCCGTACCATGCTCCTCCGTAGTGAAGGAAAGATGAGCCGATGACGAAGAAGACCACGACACCGATAAGAGTGTTGGCGATGGCATGCCTATTCACGGTCAACACAGTGCTACGTTAAGAAACTGATAAGTATTGCACATACCATGGTGGGATGAGCGGCGAGCCAACATATCCTGCAATCTGGGTCCAGTCGAAAGTAATGGGAAGAAGAGACAACCCGGTTTGACCTCCGAACAACTGGTTCACAACAGGATTCTGGGGAGCCATCCAAGTCGCTACAGCAAACATACTTAGGAACTGAGCCAGAAAACCCGGGATGAAGTAGTAGAAAAAGGAACATGCTGTTACAATAACAAACCATTTGTATCTGTGCATTGTACCTCCCAGAATACTGGGATCTGGAGCATCGTTTCTCTCATACATGGCATTCATGAGAGTAACACTAGCAAGATTCTCGGGCCAGATCATAGATGCGGGATACACTTAGACGAGACGGTAAGCAAAAGAATTGGAATCAAAGGTCATTGGAACTTACCTAAGAACTTTCGAAGCATGCCTGCGATACCATAGCCTACCGATTGGGTTGATATGGTCAACAGAAGCTGGAACACAATGCCAAAGTCCTGTTTGTAGAATACGAGCTGTGCCAGGATGATGTCGGTAGCATATGCCACGGAGAACGAGACACTTGCCATGACGACGATGATGGCATGTTCCTTTACGTTGAAGGGTCCAGGATTGAGAGTCCATGTGATGCCAAAAGTGGTAAACTCTCGTTCTGGCACAAACTTGGCCCAGCCATGACCCATCGGCCACGCTACGATTTGGGCGATGAGAGGACCAATGCTGATGGACGGTTGGCGAAGAGAGAATAGTGTGTTCATGGAAGCGCCCACGACGACAAGGAGCATCCCAATAGTCCATGCCCGTACTGTATTGCACGGAAGATCTTCATCAAAGTTGCGAACCGCAGCCCGGACTTCGGGAAAGGGCGAGTTCTCTTCTTCCTCATCCTCGTCTTCAGCATCGCCATCCTTGATCAAAGCCGCTTTATCGCCAGAATCTCCCGAGTTCTTTCTTCTCGTCTCATACTCGCGAGGGAGATTTGGATCCATGAGAAGCTCATACTCTTCGCCTTGGTCATCTTCGTCGTCATTGCGTGCTCCAGTAGCTGCCCATTCATGAAGACGATGTTTGAGATTCTCCGATGATGAGTCTTCGACTTCTGATGATGTTGAAAGTCGCCCACTGGGACCTGCGATGCTCTGGCCGACGGGTTCGGTTGGTCGTGCCGACCCTGGCTTCTGTTGTTCAGGCATTCGAAGCTTGGCTTGCCCTTTTCGGATCTTGTTGGTTGCAGTGCAGATCGAGTAGATCTGAAGATCGCCCTGTCACAATCTGGACTTTTCCCTCGATCTCAAATCACAAATCTCTTGTATTCAAAAATGCCACTTGGCTAAGAGGGTAGTATGTCGTCTGAGGTGAGCACAGCTTCACCTCGAAGGAATGACTACTGGCTTCGAAATCGATGCAACAGTCGGAGCGAACAATGAATGGCTGGTGACACGAGAGAGTTCTATATGCAAAAGAAGAGATTCTCAGGACGGTGGCTATGATAAGAGGAGATATAAAATGGATGCTGTTGTATGAGATTCGTTTCGTGTCCTTTGTTGTTTTGTGGCGTCTATTCAAGCCTGGAGTCGATCACATCCCTGTAAACGAATGACGGATGATATATTTATATGCTGCTGGTTCGATTCATGAGGTTGAATATGCAAGTTTTTTGATGGAAGAGAAAAGAGTGAGAGACCACTTGGAATGTAGTTGGAGGCTTATCGTGAGAATATATCAAGGGAGGTACCCTTGGTACCGTACCTGCCTCCTGTATGTGTATGCGTCTCAAGATCTAGCGCTAAACCAGAAGTGGAGATTCTTGAACCGAGCATATTCAACATGACTTTTACAACCATCTTCTCCCATTTTCAATAACACATTATTCTCATATCAACTGAATAAATATACTCTTCTTTCCTTTCGGCATGGTATTATAATGCGTCGGGTAGTAGTGACGGGCCTCGGAGCCATTACGCCCTTGGGAGTAGGCGTAAAACGAACCTGGTCACGTCTTCTCAATGGCGAATGCGGAATCGTCAGTGTCGCAGACCTTGAACCTCAAGCGCGATGGAAAGAGTTGACGAGTACAGTCTCTGGGTTAGTTCCCAGTGGTGAGGGAGAAGGGCGATGGAGAGCCTCAGATTGGCTCAGTCCAAATGAGCAAAGAAGGATGTCAAAGTTTACACAATATGCTATCGCTGCTAGCGACATGGCTCTCAAAGATGCGGGATGGGAACCAGAAAGTGAACAAGAACAGGAGGCTACTGGCGTTTGTCTGGGGAGTGGTATTGGAAACCTGGATGAGATTTATGACACCAGTTTAGTGCACCATAAAGATGTAAGATTTTACTCCAAGCAGGTCTGAGCCGGTGCTAAATCTGTGACAGGGCTATAAGAAGGTATCACCACTATTTGTACCCAAGATCTTGATCAACATGGCTGCTGGCCACATAGCCATGAAATACGGCTTTCACGGACCTAATCATGCAGCGACGACGGCTTGCACGACTGGCGCACATTCAATCGGAGATGCATCACGGTTCATTACTATGGCAGACGCCGACGTCATGATCGCAGGAGGTTCGGAATCGTGCATTCATCCCCTGACCTTCGCGGGCTTTGGCAGGGCGAGATCCCTATCAACAGTATACAACAACAACCCTACAGCAAGCTGCCGTCCATTTGACGCCGACCGTAACGGATTTGTTGTCTCTGAGGGTGCTGCAGTGTTGATCCTCGAAGAGTTGGAGCACGCCAAAGCGCGAGGAGCTCGCATTTATGCTGAGATCAAAGGTTATGGTTGTAGTGGTGACGCTCATCATATGACAGCGCCGCGAGAAGATGGCCACGGCGCGTTTCTTGCAATGAAGAAGGCTCTGAAGAATGCTGGAATTAAGCCTTCACAGGTTGACTATATCAACGCGCACGCGACAGCGACTAGTGTTGGAGATGTGGCAGAGACATCAGCTATTAGAAGACTCATGCTGAGTGAGGAGGGACATAAAAAAGAGTCAGATATAACAGTCAGCAGCACAAAAGGTGCAGTTGGACATTTACTGGGTGCTGCCGGAGCCATTGAAGCTATGTTCTCTGTCCTCGCCATCCACCAGGTATGTGACCCCCTATAAAACAACGCCTAATTACTGACAATTCATAGGGAGTTGTGCCTGCGACGTTGAATCTACAGAAGCCAGACGTTGGCGCTGCATTTAACTTTGTACCGAATAAGGCACAGGAAAAAGAGGTTGGTGTGGCTGTATCCAACAGTTTTGGATTCGGTGGCACGAATAGTTCATTAGTATTTTCCAAACACTCATGAATTTAAAAAGTATTTAAAACAATAACTGTACTCTCACAAAACTTCAACATGTGAAGCCTCAGTGAAGGCACCGTATAGTATAGTGCACAGTGCCCCTCGCACCAAGGGTCCCCCCACTGCCGATATATACCCGCCAGCCTATCACAAGCCAAACAATTTCTATACTATCAAAAAGATCAGTTCGTCATGACCTGGTACATGACGTGAAGACTTCCTAAAGCTTCCCTTTGTACCGTCTTCAAGGCTTCCTCAAGCCAATTTTTCTCTCCAAAACAAACCCCCAAACAAACCCGAACCCAAATAATGGCCTGCGAATCTTGTAGAACCCAGGCCCGCTCCGTCCTCCGGGCCGCAATGCGAGCCGGCGCATCACGAGTCGCTGCGCCCACGACAAGAAACTTTTTGCCGCCCGCTGCAGCCATTCTTTCTCGACGAAATTTCAGCAATTCGAGCTCGAGGAGCCTTCTTCAGGGTATTGGAAAGTCTATGGCTGAGCCCTATCGTGTGTTGGGCGCTACGGAGCAGTTGTTCAAGGCTTCGTCCAAGGCGGCTGATTACCATATTACTGAGAAGGAGCGCAAGGAGGATAAAGTGACCCTTGCCGAGGACGGAGAAGAGATTGGACATTCTCTAAACCCTGAGAGTCCGTGGCATCATAGTATGTTTTGATCCAGCAACTCCTAATTAAGAATGTTGTCAAAAAGTGCTAACCATGTAACTTGCAACAGTCTTCAAGCTTCCTCCCACCTTCAGCACTTGGTCCCACGTTACTATGCTTCACCTTTACCTAATCAACACCCGAATACGCTGCTTCGACCGTGAGGGCTTCCACAACTGGCAGCACCAGCTCACAGACCACTTTTTCTTCGAGTGCGAGAAGAAGATGCACATCGACCATCACATCACATCGAGCGCCCTGCGACAGCGATACCTCAAGGACATCTTTGTCCAGTGGCGTGGTCTTCTCCTGGCTTACGACGAGGGTCTTATCAAGGGCGATGCGATGCTGGCTAGCGCCATCTGGCGAAACCTGTTCAAGGGTTCACCTGATGCGGACCCTAGAGCTCTGCTTGCCATTGTGGGATGGATGCGATCGACACTGCTCCAATTCGAGGCTGTCTCAGATAACAACCTTCCTGCGCAATTACCAGTGATCATGGCGAAGCCGGTGGATGTTTTCTGGACAAGGTTGGAGCAACAGCTTGGTGGGCAGCAGGAGGATAGTGTTCCTGCGGCAGAGCCTGTAAAGGAGGCAGAGGCTCTACCAACAGAGGCGGCCAAGGTGTCAACGAACTAGATTATGAGCGGGATGATATGTATGTATTATTGTACGATGTGTATTACTAGGACGGGTTGGTTGAGCTACTAAAACACATGAGACACAACAATGACAAAAGCATTTATGAGTATATAATACATATATGAGTACTGTCTAACAACAGATGAATTTCTTATCATCCTGATCACAATACCTAAAAGGTTCCTCCAAGAATCTGCCGATCATATTAACTTAGATGACCCTCAATTACAACTTTGACGGTGGCAAAATCTGAACATCTTGGAAGGGAAGCCCCAAGAACTTATAAATATGGTTGAACCTGCATAACCAGTTAGTAAAGCCCTCGGTCACACTGAAAAGGATTATCTTACCTGTCACTTCCAAAGAAAGCCTCCGACTTGCCCTCTCCATTCGTCACCACCAGCCATGGTGCTCCAAAAGCACCTTTCTTCACAACTTCACCGGTCATCTCCTTGACTCTCTCCTTCATACTATCTCTTCCCTTTATTATCTTCTCAACATCCTCGTTGGAGAATAGTTTCTTGTCGCTGCCCCCGTCGAGTTCATCGGTCGCTTCTTTAAGCGCTGCGATAAGATTCGCGTCCTCGGCGAGGTTGACGTGAGGAGGCATCCAGATCTTATGAAACATAAATCTAATAGCACCCAGGAATGTTTCCTCTGGGTAATTTTCTTTGATGAAGTGCAGAGCGCGGAGAGGCGAGATGGTCTTTGCGACGGCGAGAAGATCAGGTGGTGAGCCTTTGTAAGGAGCCGAGAGTCTCTCAGCGGAGCGACGGCTGTCTGTATCGAGATACTTGGACTTTGCAGGGAGCATCCAAGGAGGTTTGTTTCCTGATATATGGTGAGATGAGTGTCCTGTTTGGTGGTTGGATGAAGTATACCTGATTCATTCATGATGCCGCCTATGAAGACGGGGATGAAACTAGTCATAGGTCAGTATCGAATAAGTTGTTGAATGGTTTTTGACATACTTTACTTGAACGCCATGAGCAGCCAATTTGCTCATGTTCCGTCGCAGTTCTATGAAGCCGACATAGCTGTAGAAAGACACTTGTATTCGTTAGTTTGATTCAAGAAAAGGATTATTGTTGACTGACCAATGTCCACATAACAATCAATACGTCCACCCATATTGAGAATAATTGTTTAGATATTCAAGCTGGATCAAGGAAAGGACATTGATAGTAGATATTTGTATGTACAAGTTCAAGAGGGAGTGACCCCAGACTTCGGTCCCCCGTGTTATTGCAGTGTGGGGTTGCCGAGGCTAATCTAATATAATCCACCCCCGGATCCTCCGACTTAGACCCTTGAAGTTGGATATATAATCAATCATTTTACCATGAATCCCTACTAAGTAAACGAATCTATAGAATAATCACTCACGATCATGGTTTCGAGTAAGCCTGTCGCCCTAATTGTTGGCGCATCCAGGGGTATCGGTCGCCAAGTCGCCATCGACATCGCGTCTAATGGCTACGCCGGTTCGTACAACATCCTCCAATATCTTATACATAAGTACTAACATGAGATTCAAGTCGTTGTCGCGGCAAAAACTGCCAGTGACCCTTCAAACCTACCATCACCTTTTCCACCAAATCCAAATTCTTCTGCCTCGACAATCACAACCGTCGCTCATGAAATCACTTTAGCAGGAGGTGATGCTACAGCTATTCAAGTAGACGTTCGCTATCCCGAGAGTATAGACTCGTTGATCTCGCAAACCATTTCTGTAAGTCTATTCTCACGCATCACTTATAACTCCCTTGCTCCAGTACATCACTGATACATATCATCAGACCTACGGGCGTCTCGATGTCCTCGTCTACAACTCAGGTGCTATATTCTGGGCTCCAGTCTCATCAACGCCCGTCAAACGCTTCCAGCTCATGCAGCGTGTCAATCCAGAAGGATTATATGCAACCATTCAAGCTTGTCTCCCCCATCTTTCCTCTGCAGGCCGTATCGTGGTTGTCAGTCCGCCCATCTACAGCCGGTTCTTCCGTGGTAAAACAGCTTATGCCATGGGCAAGGTTGCTATGAGCGTCCTTACAAAAGGTCTTGCGATAGACTTTGAGCGTGAAGGGAAGAACGATATGGCTATTACTTCTATATGGCCGGCTGTGGTACGTTGAGTAATACATGATGAGTACCATGTAACATACTGACATTGATCCAGGCTATTGAGTCTGCTGCTACAGATCAGTTCACTCGTAAGAACCCAGAAGAAGCTAACGACCTCCGGAAAGCAACAATCTTCTCTGACGCCATCCTCGCCATCCTCAAAGCCTCTCCATCCGTTGTCAACGGCGAACTGCTACTAGATGAAGATTTCCTACGTGAACATGCAGGTGTGACAGACTTTTCCAAGTACAACGTCGTCCCAGGCACTAGACCACGCAGAATCATGCCCAAGTCTCTTCCAGACTTGACAGTAGCGGAGCAGGCAGATGAGGGCAAAAAGTACGACAGCACAAAGGATAGAGCCAAACTGTAGGATTGTTCACAATCGCTATGTTTTTAATATTTGTAGGGAGAAGAGACCGTTGCAGGTAGCTACATGAATGATATCTTCTATAAAAACAAACACGTCTAATACTGCCTTGGCAGAGCCGCGTTCCCAAAACTCCCCGACATGATTACAAAAGTACACCCAACTCTTTGAAGCCTCCTTTCATTCCATTCCGTCCCTCGACATGTACAAAGAAAAATACTTCTGACTTGTGTTTTCATCCGGCTTCCACGACTAATAATCGGGGGCCTGGCTGGCTGGTGCGACCCCTTGCATCAGCTCAATATCGTCCATTGACCTATTGAACGCAGCCATGACCTGGTCTATAGCGTTACTGCGGTTCCACTCATTTCTCGTGCGCCAAATCTCATCCATGAGATCACGGTTGATCTGTTCGAGCTGCTCAATAGTACAACCACTAGTTGCATCTGTCACTCTATTCAAGATTCCTTCCACTTCGCCCATTGTCAGTGGCTGAGAAGCCGAAGTCGATGAGCCTGATTGGCGTGCAGATTGCTCATCGGAAAGGTGGTCGTTCAATATGCTCGCCATGCCACCTATGCTCTGAGCCTTGAAACCTAATGATGTTCTGGCCGAAGAGGGACTGTCGGAAATATTGGAGACTTGCATGTGACCGCCACCTGCGGCTCCTGCTGGCGGCTGTGAGTGCAACCAGGAGTCGTCTTCCGAAATGTTGTGCCCAGCTTCAATCAGTGTGTCAGGAATATCAGCCTGGCTATCATCCTCAACGCCTCGGTTCTCAGCATGAGCCCCGTTAGTCATCTGACTAAAGTCTGACGAGCGATGCGTCGAAGGATCCGATGTCTTAGTTGTGGATGCCTCATTAATGACAGCTGAAGGCGAAACTCCTGGTGGCAATGTTGTCACCACGGACTTTTGCGATATTTGTGTCTGGGCTGCACTGGGTTGGTCGTGAGATTTTGGTGGAGGTCCCATTTCCGGAATCGCTTGTGTATCATTGTCGAGGCCGCTCATTTGAGTGTCCTCTCCAATCGTGTTGGCGATTCCATTGCTATGAAGCTGTGGATCCTGACCTGAGGTGCCATGACCGTTCGAGAGCGGGCTTCTAACTTGGAATCTTGCAGTTGTTCTTGATCCTGGAACCACTACCCCGAGGGTAACAGGTCCCTGAGAATCGCTATCGTTGCCGCCAAGATCGGACTGAACACGGTCCACTAGTGATTGCATGGCTTTTCGTTTTCGCTCCTTCTCGGTAGCATCCTTGGCCCGTTGGATTTGACGTCGGTATAGTCCTTCCCAGTCAACTTGAGATGTTGTGTTTTCGATGCTAGCGACATCAACTTCAACGTTGCTGAGAAGTTCGTTGGCCTTGAGAGTTCGTTCCTTATCCCCAATGTTTTTCGCGTCCTTTGCAAGAGCCTTGATATCGAAAAGGAAATCTTTGGGTCGGGCGTAGAAACCGTTCGACAAGCGCTCCTCGATAGTAGTAGTCTCGAGGTTATAATAACACTTGCCAGTCGCGGTGTCTCGAAGGACATCATTATCGTACTTGTCCTTAACGATCTCATATGGTCGGAGCTGGCCGGCTTCAATGTCTGGTCGTACAAAGTTGGGCTCCGACTCGGCGAAGAGGTATTCGATCTGAGCAGGAGAAATGACAGGCTGCCTGAATTTCTTGTACTTTCTATTGATCTGATCCATGATTGGTTGAAGCTGGATCTTGAGGGCGTTGAGCAGCTGGTGGTCCCTCTTCTGCGCCGCCTTCATATCCGCCTTGGTGGGAGGAGGAGGCTCGATCGGAGGGGCAACAGGAAGCTCTTCAAGAACTCGCTTTTTGCGGTTCTCAGGGTCAGGGAACTCGCGCGGCTTCTTCTTAGCATACTGCAGCGTGGTGCTGAAATATTCCATGCGGCATTCCTACATGAGTTAGCACATAGCATCGCTGACCAAGCAAGCATGACTTACCTTGCTGGGGCTGCTGATCCTCATTTGGTTTTTGGCCGAGAATCCAAACAAGTCGCGAAGAAGCTCGCCAGGAAGATCATCCTTTTCACCCTCTGCAGTAGCTAAAACAAGGACTGGGTCTGTAGGTGCAATGGATCGTAGCATAGTCTTGAAAGTAGTGAGAGCAAGGGTGTTGTGCAGCGCTGCATACCAGGCTTCAATGTTGGGAATGTAGATAACACTAGGCTTGTGCCTTCTGACTTCTGTAAAAAGACCAACAATAACCTGTTCCATAGCCTGAATATGTGTAAGTATGTGATAGCATTTGAGGAAGAACTAAACTTACCCTTCCGTCGGTCAAAATGCTGGGCAGATCAAAGTTCTGGACGTGAACACCCTCAAAATAGTGAAGAATAGCAGAGGAGAGGTAATTGTGTCCCATGCCACTCTGGCCATAGATGAGGAATCTAGGGCGGAACACTCTAGATCGCTCAAATTCTTGATGCATAGCTTCTCTGCCAAAACCATGATCATCGTCATCAAACTGCTCATACATAGCTTCTTGAAGGGCTGTCAACTTCTTCTTGCGGGGCAAGAGGCCATCGAGAGCCGACTTGGCAATTGTCAGTTGATCCCGAAGTAGAGGTTCTATCGACTTGGGCAGAGGCTTGGCGCCCGATGTTGCTGATCGCTCGGACGAAGGAATGAGCTTCTTGATAGACAACATGAAGTCGGTTGCATGGACAGCAATTTTAGAGGGATCAACGACCAGCTTCTCTTTGGAAGCGTAAATCTGGGGATACGTTCGTTGAATGGCGTTGAGAGCAGCTTCTGTGCAAAGAGCTCGCAGATCAGCACCACCGTAGCCCTTGGTGTTCTCAGCCAAGGAGTCCTTGAATTGGTCTGAAAGTCCCCAATCTGTAGTGTGAATGTTGAGGATTGATCTTCGTCCCTCAATATCAGGCAGAGGGAAGTAGAACTCGCGGTCAAATCGACCAGGTCGACGAAGCGCAGGGTCAATATTGTCCGGGCGATTGGTGGCACCGATAACAATTACCTGGCCACGACCATCCATACCATCCATCAAAGCCAAGAGTGTCGAGACAATGGAGGCGTGAATCTGTTCCTGCTTGCTGGATCGAACGGGGGCGAGACCATCAATCTCATCAAAGAAGATAATACTTGGCTGAGTTCTCCGCGCCTCTTCGAACAGCAAACGAAGCTGCTTCTCGGCTTCACCTACCCATTTACTCAGGGCATCGGCACCCTTTCGCATGTAGAACGAAATCTTTCGGCCGCCAGAGCCAACTGAATTGGCTAAAGCTCGAGCAAGCAATGTTTTACCTGTTCCGGGAGGACCATGGAACAGGACACCGCGTGGAGGAGTGACGTGGAATCGGGTGAAGAGCTCGGGGTACAGCAAGGGCAGCTGCACCATTTCCTTCAACTGATCGATATGTCCCTGAAGACCACCAACCTTGCTGAAGTCGACATTCAAGTCAACACCCAAAGGATCAGCATCTGCAAGAGCCTTGCGATCCTTGATCTTGCCGACGTTGGGTGCTGCACCAGCGCCCTCCAAGTTCGCACCAGGTGCACCAGGAAGCAAACCACCAGGAGCAGCTGCAGACGTCGGGGTCATGCCAATATTACCGGCTACACTAGAGCGATGGACCATCTCGTCGTCACTGCTGTCTGAATCAACTCCGCCAGCTGCACCAGTGCCCCAAGGCCCAGTCAGAAGGGCACCACCACCACCGCCTCCTCCGAAGGGTCCAAATGTGGTGTTGAGGCTGCGCTCCCAACCTTGTGTGGCACCTCCTCGTCCCCTTCGCGCCCGCGGTTGTGCTGTGGGCGCCTCTGCTTCTTCTTCCTCAATGTTGGCTGAGGTGAGAGGCGGCATATAATAGTTGACGCGTGTTCTTGCTCGTCGAGTGTTTTCTTGGTAAACGATAGGTGACTCCTTCCTTGGACGACGACGACGAGAACGCGAGTCCTGCCTAAGTTCTCGAGCCTCTTCATTCAATTCATCCAAGTCAAAGTCAGGTTCTTCGTCTCCAGAATCTCCACCTCGTCGTGATCTGGCAGGTCGAGAGCGTCGGCCCCGGGGAACAGGGCTATCGACATCATCGACATCTTGAGGGCGAGGTTTCTCTGCACCAGAAGCCTCTGCATCGTCGGATTCGTCGCCGGGCTCAAAGTCGCTGCTGACCTCTTGAGACTTCTTGCTAGACTTGCGGGTCAAGCGACGGGATTTCCTAGGAGCAGCATCGGAGTCGGCTTCTTCTGGTTGGGCGGAGGCATTGGCACGGGACCCACGAGTCCTACGCGTAATAGGCACATCGTCCTCGTCGTCATCCTCTTCTACCGTCTGCACAGGAGCGTCTTCACCAGGTGCATCTTGATCGGCAGCGTCTTGCATCTCTTGATCAACGACCTCCTCCTTTGGAACCTCTGGAGGGTCATTAGCCAGTTCATCTGGCTCATCAGCTTCTCGGACTTCTTTGAAGCTGCTCTCCTGGGTAGCCTCTTGGATAGTTTCGGGAGCCTTGTTTAGGCCCTTGAAACCTCGCGTGGCTCTTGTGCTCCGTGCAAATGTCTCAGGACTTCTACTCCGTGAGTCTCGTGACGGGACAGCGTGCTTCCCAGAATTAGAAAGTTCCAAGAATTCTTCGACTTCTTCTGTATGAGCCCGGGTCGTCCTACGAGGCGCGGGCAACTTGTTGTTGCTGAGTTTCAGCTTAACAACTCGAGATCTGGTTGACCTGGCAGGCTCCTCGACAGGCTCTCCCTCAGCGTCATCCTCCTTGACGTCTCGGTCTCCTTCAGGCTTGATATCGTCGTTGGCAGCATTGTCAGAGTCCTCGCCACTAGCCGATTCGGGACTGCTTTCGTAGTAGGTGTTGTGCTGGGTGGCAGCTTTCCTGGCACGACGACCAGCTGCATTCATGGTCGCTTCCTCGTCGTCCTCTTCTTCATCGTCGTCTTCGAAGAAGTCTTCCTCGTTGCTATCGGAGACTTCATCCTCGTCGTCGTCGATGTCCGAACCACCGTATCCATTTTTGCGTCGGCGACCGGGTCTTCCACTTCGGGAACGACTGCTCTTCTTGTTGGTCTTTCGAGGCGGTCCAGCTTCCGTGGGGTCAAAGTTTTCATCTTCGGGGTCTGATTTGTTGGGGTCAAAGTCCTCGAGGACTCTCTTCCGCTTGCTAACCATAGTTGTCGGGTCGGTATATTGCGGATTATCGTGGTCGAGATGGGCGGCGGAAGTAATCGAGCTTTGCGATCCTGGAACAAAAAAGGGATGTCAGTAAGGGTTACTTGGCGCGATCAGGAACCGGAGTCATGGGCGCAAGGGTTGCAATGGATCAAACTGAATAACATTGCTCTGATCGATTGTTTTTGGTGCAAACTTACCTTTTACATGCGTCTTGTGCACGATATCACGTTGAGTCGTGCATGGGCGGCGTGAAGGCACTCAAAGCTGTGGCTTACAGCGCGCTCAGGATCGGCGCAAAAGCGTCGGGGAAAGTGTCAACCCAAACAACCAAACAGTGCACTGTTTATTAGTGCGTCTGGCTGTTATTGGCGATGAAAATGATACAGACGCGGTCAAAAAAGGAGAAGGATGTTTGATGAAGTAGTTTCGCGTTCGTTCATTGTTGGAAGTTGAGGTCGCGCCAAACCCAACCCGCAGTGAAAACAACTGTGGGTCCGGGCGCCCTGAGCTGTGATTGGTTGACTGCCGCAAAACACCATGAGATTAATCGAGATGCAAAGCCGTTTCAGTTTGGCAATGAATTACAAGAAAAACGATGAATACTTGACATGACTTGCGATATGTCTTTGTGGGATTTTTTTACATCGATTACATCGACTTTTGTCTCCGGATTCGTTTTTTCCAGGTCTCAACGCGTCTCGAGCCATTTCACACATTCAATTCCTAATCTCATTTTCACGAATTCAATTAACGAAATCTTGACTTACACGAGCTCAGTCCAGGGGTTCTCATCGGAGCCAAATCTCGAGGTCAACATTCAAGCTCCATAGGGCTGATGGTTGACAACCGGCAGCATGCAGCAGCTCCACAGACGGCTAATCTTCGGGGTTTTGGAACGACCTGGTTTGTCGTCTCGTGATTCAGGCAGCAGTTTCCAAGATTAGATATGTGCAGATAAACTTTATTTTACGAACAGGACATATCTGTCATGAACGACCTCCAGTAATATTCATAGGTAGTACCTCAGAGAAGACTATTATTATGATCCTGCATAGGTACCTAGATATTCTCGTATTGTTAGGCCACCTATACACAAAGTCACCTGGCTATGGGCATGAAGAACAGTGAGCATCTTATTACCTAGGTTGGTGCTTGAGTATATCAAATGTCATGGCCGTTTAACCACGTCAGCAGTTCAATACTATGAATAGACTGAAGATCACGCATAATATCTGCAGATCTGGAAGGAAACATCATTCGTTTCCACGTAAAAAGTAAAAATCTTGTTCAGGGATGTCAGCTGTTGTCCACGTACTGTAACTTACCCTATGCCTCCAACCTACCAAGAAAAGTTTGGATAATGGATCAACATGCCTCTATTCCCGGACCCTATTTTAAACATTTCGTCCCTCGTCGTACGGATACAGTACAGTACATACAGTTCAGTCCAAACGGATGACTCGGCAAACCCACTTTTGCCCCAAGTCAAGGACAAGCAAGTCCCAAGCATTGGCATGATTATCTTCAAGCCTTGGCACCTGTGACCTCGCCAAGACAGACGCGTAATGCGAACGAGCGTCGTCTCGAAACCGAGCATCGATCATCTCATCTAGTATCCGTACCGAGGATCAAGCTTTTTCTTTCTTTTTTTCTTTCATTTTATAAATAATATGTCGTACAATCAGGGTACTGTAGTCACTGAATTAAGCCAATTATAGAAGTAATAGTAGTGTATGTATGTGTATGTATCTGATTCATGGACTCGTTACGGATATTGCTACACAGAATGTAATCATACAAAAAAAGTCGTCTCTCGTGGTACAGTCTTCCCACTGATCATCCTCATCCTCGTCTCTCCCCTCCCCAAATGGGTATCTATTGCGTCTGGTTGGTCTCTTCCGAATGGATGGTTGTGAATGTCTCTTCTGTTATTACCACACAAAAGACGCCACGCTTGCCAATGAGAGTGTCCGTCCCGTACCAGCCAGCGACGTTGATTGAGTGAATGAATAAATGTGATACAGAGTAATAAAAAAAAGGGGTCGTTTGGGGTGGTGTGATTAGGCGGTCATGCTGATGTTTGGTGTTTATCGTTTATGCTCGGTCATGCTTCAATCCTTGCCAAACATGGCTCGAGCAAGATCGGCCAGGGATGGACCACCAAAGAGAAACTGGCTCGAGTGTCTGCCACAGTAGGTGTGGACGTTGACCTGGGCTGGTTGTGGTGCAGGCTTGAACCAAGAGCGAGAGGCTTTGGTTCTGGAAGAAGCCGTAGACTTGGTCGAGGTAGAGAATTCGCTTGCGTACGAGTTGGTACGTTGCTAAAGATGGTTTCTTAGTATGATGGTCCAGACCAGGGTTTAAAGTTCTGGGAGCATAGCTGATGAAACTCACCTTGCTTTCCATAAGCGGGACAGGCTCACGGCTGCGACCACGGAGCTCCTCCTCAGAGGTTCTGCTGTTGCGGGATCCGAAAACCATGTTGAAGATTTGTAAAGTTGAAGTTGAAGTTGAGTGATTGTAAAGTAAAGTAAAGTTGAAGTTATCGTCTAATAAAGCTTCGAGGTTGTTTCGTCAAGTAAAGTCAAGGCACTCCTGGTGCAATCTAATAGATGTCAAGGAATGTCTGTTTGTTTGTTAGTGATGTGAAGACTGAAGATGATGATGAAGAACAAGATTGATGATCAAGGGGGGAAAGAGCTCCCTTAAATAAAAAGATCCAGTTTCCTTTGTGACCTGAGCTGAAGGAAAGGGACACTCTAGAGACCCATTCACATTCTCAATTCCCCGCTACTTTTGAGTACCCCAAGCCTCCCAAGCCCACGCCAAGCCTAGACCCCCCGAAGAAACACCCTTGTTGCTACGTAGCAGAGCCTTATGAAAGGACGCTAAACCATGCGCATTGTCAGCCGGCAGTCTTGGCCCGCTCTTGGTATGACGAATTGCAGATCTGACCAACTTACGCGGGACCCAATGAAGGTTGCGATGCGATGCAACTTTGTGGCTCACCCATTTCGAGTATGGAAGATATCTAGAAGCTATCTTGTGTGTTGGCCTCAACTTGACAGAAAGTCAGTGATCATCTCAGTGATATTCGATCGAAATATCAATATCTGTCAACAAGTTGGACATTACTACTGTACAATATCCAGACATGATGGCTACACTCTGAATCTCAATCAACTCTTCACACAAGTTCATCACTCCCCACTTAATTAAGCTACCCTTCCATCTACCCTGTCCGTAAACCGAATTCCAGTGACGAATACGGTACGGACCACGGCACAGTCGGATCCGAAAAGCTGACATAGCGGGTCCCCGTTGGGCCCACATACGCCGGGACCTCCGAAGAGCCATCCGTGACTGTCATCGCCAAGCAAGAAAACAGAGGTCACGAGGAACCTCACTTCTCCACTACGACCCCATTTCTAGAAGGTCGCTAGAAGCAGACCCTTGCATAAGATTGTCTATCTCCGATTGATTCGTTGATGCGTAACTCTGCAGATGAGATAAGATCAACAGCAAGGGAGGGGGGAGGGGGAGTCACATCACACTCAAACTGGGCGGTTTGTTTGTTTGTTCTCTCAGCCTTGCTCCCAATGCAACCTCAATTTGGCTTGGTCATGTCATGGGAGGATATCATGAGACACGCATAACCAACGATTGTTGGTCAATTGGAGTTTGGGACATCTAGCCTCATGCAAGTATTCTCGTTGCCTGGCGATAGTTGCGACAATAAGCGACGGATCTGCATGCGTCAGATGCTTAATGTCGACTTGAATTCAGTTTAGATCTACATTGGGCACATTCAGCCCAAGCCTCATGTCAATCCATCGTAGGTAGCCTCAAATGTCGTCAAAGATGGCTTACGTCTATCTAACCTCCAGTCTAACAAAAGAACTCACATTTTGTTCTACTCTACCAAAACATACACTTGTCACACATCATATCTCTCAGAATAGCTATGCGAGACCTGTCTCTTCTAACCGAAAAATAGCGTTGAGAAACGTTGCATCGGCTTTTCCCACTACGCTGAGAGGACAGAACCTTAAATCAAAGGACCGAGTTTATTAACAGTACCTAGCCAACCCTAAGGTAAGGTGGTCTCTGACCAGCTGTAACTGCTAATGCAGCCACAACAGCCCAAATCCTTTATTTTTAGTGAGTAATGAGTGATACTGTCATCGGGATGACGCTGTGGCCTTGAGCTGAAAGCCACTGTAGCATGTTTGCACCGGCACGTCCCAGAGATGAGGTTACCTTTCTGACTGACCTTGCTTCATCTGGTTGGTATCGACTTGTTTGACGTGTTCTGGACCGTCTGATGACTCTTCTCCGGGTCGCAGACCGTTGAAGTTCCGACCCAACGGCCAAGCCGCTCATTAGAGTTAGATATCCTAGTGATGATGCAGTGTCTTGGAGTTGTCGCATTCGTTTTGTAACTCGTACGGATACTGTAATTCGTGAACACAAACCAAACCAAACACTAACAATTGCCAAGCTCAACTTAGCCCTCTACCAAGCGTTGCTAAGAAGTCTTGGAGTCTCTGTCTTGGCAACACGGTGCCGATATCCTCTTGGCATTCATCTTGCGCTTTGACATCTCCGCTAGCCTCAAGACTCTGATTTCATTCGCTACCTCGTATTTTTACCATATCTTCAGAGTCACTTGTTATCTCTAGATTGTTGTAGAAATTATTCAACTACTGTTTAGACACTCGGCCTTATGATACGAAGAGATACCGACCCATCCGAGAGCTTCACCCGCTCGTAACTTCTAAAAACTTCCTCGGGTTGTGAAGTGGAGGTCTCCGCCTTTCGCTTTGTGCCTAACCTAAAGACGTCCATCTTGAGGATTTCAGAATATTTTCGAAGCATGCAACATCGTATTGACCCCAAAGTCGATGGTAGTATGTGATTCTAGCATTCGCATTGCGGTGTCTGGTCAATAGCTATCTCAAGGTTCTTGTTTAGTCCGCCGTCGCACATGGTAGAGGTGTCCTATCACGATCCGACATGATGGGACATAAACAAGATTAACAAGAATATCCTCGCATATATAATTGATCCTTTCTACAAAGACTCGCTCTACTGTATTCGGACGAGTCAAGTGGTTGTTATTAATGATACTCTATGTTTGACTACTTATTTTCTTTAACCTTGACTCTTATACACAACATTCCTTCTCTCAGTACAATGGTGCTTTTTTGTCGAATATAACCACTAACATATCGATATATACCGAATACAGTAGTGATAGGAGCTAGGAGAGATGAAGCACAATTGATAGGCTGAAAGTAACTATTATTGCAGCAAAATGATATCTTAGCACTTACATAAGATGGCCCTCAGCAATAGTAGAGCGAATGGTTTACACAATACAACTCGGTTACAATCTATTCAGTAGTATCTATAGAACCAGTAGACTTGATGGGCAGTGGTGGACTGCTAGTAGACACGGGGTACATAGGTCTATTCCTATATGTGTACCCAATGGTTAATGGTAGCACAACGTAGTAAGCCCAATAGAAAGAACGTTGTTAACTTGTGCAGCCTTCAGTGGAGATGTAAATATCAATTAGGAAGGTGAGAAGAAAACGAGAACATCCAAAGCCAAGTGTGCCATTATAAGCACACAGCATCTAACACATTTCTCTCTCATCGTGTAAAGACGAGTGGCATTTAATGAATATAGCCTAACTGGAGAAATGCTGCGACTCTGAGAACTGGAGATGCATCGGACTAAACAGTTGAACTTCAGCATTCTCATTACATTATATGTAAGCCCTTTTACTTAATAACACAAGACGGAACCCATTGCGAACTTCCATTTCAAGTACTCTTCGTGTACCAGGGGCTGTTATGTACCGTTATCTGGAGACATGCGAGAGCTAAGAACGCGGCATATATACATGACAGGAATCAGAAAGCCAGAGTGAGACGGACGCGGTCTGAAGAATAATACTACTACAAAGAAGTGATATGACATATCGTGACGTCTCGAGTAAAGATGTCTCCGTTTTCATTTGTCAATATCAGCCGGTGAAAGTATGGCTGCTCTAGTGTGACGAAGCCCCTTCATCAAGTCCTGACTGCTGGCCAGCCATGATTAAGCCCAACCAATCTAGCCTGCTTATATACGTGCCCAACTGGTGTCATACCCGAGTTTGCTGGCATACTTTGTGCTCCCCAGAATGTCCAGGTAAAGAAAACTCCCTTGCCAATCGCCAACCGTTAGCCACCTCACTGAGTTGATGCATCATGATCACTACATACCCACCTCCCCATTTGGGCCCTGACCTCATCCATGAATTACACCAAGTAGGTGGCTGGTACTCCTTGCTGTGATTCGTACTCCTATTTCCTTCAAGTTGCATTTCCTTGTAGTTCTTACCTAGAACCAATGCTGAAACAGAAGGCCAGCGACGAACGCTTAACTACCAAGTTATCCTTTCCAACATATTCCCCTTGCTTTATTACGCTGTACAAGTTTGTCCCTGATGAAGCTAACCTCAAATTGTATATCACCTTTGTCGGTGTCATTGATATAGACAGTGAGGTGTTTGTAGAAACCTTTTCATGTATGGCATAGTACTTAGAGCTTAGTATACTAGACCACAAGGCCAACAAAAGCTTGCGCACATCACTCCTTAGAAACCAAGCACAACAGGTCTGTATGTTTCGGTGCCATAGATACCTCCTACGCAACATATGACCTCAAGAGCCAGGTAGACGTTTTCTCCCAAACGTGACCATATCGAGACCTGGATATACATTGTAAGATAGGTATCGACTACTTGATAAAACTCTACAGTAGATAGGGCCAGTATACATGCATCTTGCTATAGACGAGCGCAACTTCATACTCTCAATGCCGTCGACTATATTCCGATGCCTTGTTAGCCTTCGCTAATGAATAACTCTTCAATAGTACCACTGAAATCGTCCTTTGGTTTGGGATACGTTCTCTTGTCAACAGCGGCATAACCCTTTGAGAACTTATCCAGGAGATGGGTGATCCATCTCTGTTCTTCGCCAGTCGCAAATTCATAGACAATACGCACTGCAAACCCAACTCGATACGGTCCCATGGCGCCTTGTGCCACCGACTCTATCGACCGTAGTATCTGCTCTACAAAGTATCGAGAAGTTGCGTCTGCGTCAGCTCGCGGCGTCCCACACTCTATTAGTGTTTCTTCAAGAATAAGCATACTCGCCCAGTATCCCATAAGCAACGATCCGGCCGCCCCGGATTGATGCTCCAACACTGTCTCGAACAATGAAGTTGTCGGATCAGTGGGCAAGACCTCGACTGGTCGTCGAAACTCAAGAGCGTCGAAATCGTCGTACCATCGCGCGAATCTCGCATGATTCTCTGTAGCTAGGTGGGCCAAGGCGGAGACTTTGTCAGGCTCAACGCATATACCAGCTCTGTGTGCTTCGCGGACGAGATATCCCCAGTGCAGGACAGGGGAAAGCTTGGCTAGATTCGCAATGAAATCATCGCCAACGCGGATATGCCCAATTGGAGTGTCGGCGGAGTAGATGAGACGCCTACCGCCGTCAAACATGACTCTGTTCCATTCCGGTCGCGATAGGAATAATTGTTCCTCGCCAGGGTAGAAGAAGTCGCCTATTATCTGGCAAGGGATCGTGTTAGTTGAAATCCCCGCTAGGGTAACATTGTCAAAAGCCGTTAAAAGGACGAAAGATCCACTCAGGTTCAGTTACCAGGATGGTAAATCCACTTGGACTGAAAGGGTGATATGTGAGATGCCATATCGCGCCATCTCAATGCAGAGTAACCCTGCCGGTGACGAACTGAGAGATATGATTGAAGGCATTGCCGGCTGCTGCGATGTTAATTGGTTATCCAAGACATGTTCTTTGAGTTTCATGCCAAATCCCTTAGTCACTTGACAAGGAGGTAATGCGAGTTTCTAATCCTTCGCTGTGTTTCTATAGTTGAAGAGAACTAAGGAACCTACAAGAATGCCACGGAACGACAGCAGCATAGCTGCATCCCAGCCCTTAGCGTGAGCTGCTGGGCCTCGCTGCTCCATCAATGTACCAATGCCTTTGGCATGTTGAAGCCAGGTTTCCGAACTGCTGGTACCAGCAAACAGCTGATGAAGAATAAGCTTATTAGCCTATAGGGTACAGTGAGTGAATTACCTCGAAATAGCATAGAAGGATAGCAGCGCACAACGTCTCAGGTGCTTTCCATTCTGCTGAATGTCGGAGCGCTGTCTGTAATGCCTTGAGTGCTAGGCCGTACATAGTGCGGCTCTGAGCGACTAGAGCTGTATTGGAGGTTGCTTTGCCAGTAAGATGCAGAGCAAAAGAACATACAGCGCCGTCGAGGAGAGCACGTTTACCTAATCGATCAATATTCAACCATGATAAGAGTGTAAAGAGATCAGTAGACTGAGAGTAGCTAGACGATGTTTCTACCATAGTAAGTAGTAGTGTTCCTCTTGGCACCGCCAGCTGCAGCAGGGCTGGAGAGGCATTGGTCAAAGTCCATGATGCTGGGTTGGTTGTAGGGATGTTGTCACTCTCGTCAGACCCAGCTATGCTAGATGAAGATCCAACGGGCGATGCCTCGAGGGTTCCTGACCGTCTGCCGCGTTGACGAATCAGATGCTTTCCGCTATTGTTGTTGACGAATTTGATATCGCGATCATATCCCGGACATGCAGTGCCATACTTGAAGCAATTACTGCAGGCGGGTCTGAGGCCGTCACATTTGACCTTCCTGGTTCTGCAAAGCTGGCAACCAGTACTCCGGGGTACCCCAACTGGCAGTTGTAGTCAGTCCGAGCCTGGTTGGTATCTGTGTTTGAATAGGTGCTAACCCATGGCCAATGTCAAGGTCAATCAATGGAGTCTTGCCCAAGCTTAGGTGTTCACCGCTGGTTCTTAACCATCTGTGCCGCTATCGGGTTGGTCTGATGAGATCGAAATGAACCCCTCTCACACAAGCGGCTCAGTTTCCCGAAGCGGTCGGCGACGTTGGAAGAGAGAGATTGGGTAGTCCGTATTTGCTGTAGTGTAATAGTAGATGCGGGAGAGGCGCACGGAGGAAATGATTTGCACAGCCGGACCGGGCCTTTCAAGCGTTTCCGCTGACGCGCTGCTTCTCTCTTTGTGGCTCTTTTTAGTGATGTTTTTTTGTTGTAGAAATTGAGTAACGCCTTTCAGTTCACAAGCAAGGCACATGGCACCTGCTGACTTTATGTACTGTACCTCCTCCGTCCAGTGTGCCTGCCTTACCTTGTTCTATTCAAGCTTACATATACCATGCCATCCCAAAACAGGCAATTCGGAATTCTGGCAGGAGCAGATTACCTACCAACGCGCAACAACCCAAGTTCGGTAACCACCGTGGTGTTGACTGTCGCTGCCTGCCCGTCAACACTTTAATTAAAGCATTCGAATTATCTGGGGAAACCAGGATCAATCCATTTCTTGCAGGGCTACCACAAGGTTGCGGGCTGGGCAATTCGGATATTATGTACAAATACAATAACACGTACTTTGTCCAAGACATATATCCTTGTGGTACTCCCTATTAGTTCTACAATACCGTGCTCAGCCCGTGTAGATCATCTATTATAGATCTATGAACTATATACAGTTGCAGCAGTAGACCACCGTGTCAAACTTGTATCTTCAGTTCTCCCGTCAGAACATACACGTACAATAGGCAGTTGTATAGAACGACGGAGGGTAAATGCTTGCATCCGATAAATAAATCTACGCCATTCACCGGTAACTAACGGCGGGAATTACTCTTCAGAACCAATATCAAAAGTTGACAATACTCCGTGTTATCTCCAGCTCATCCGCTTAAGGAGATGAAATAGAACGAAATGAACGATTGATAGATGGCCCCTGGCTGAAACCAATCTATCTGAATATAGGGGCAACAGCAACCACATGCCGGCCGCTTGGATAAGAAATGAGACACCTCTGTATGCGCCGTGCAATATAATTAAGCTACTCCATACAGAGAGAATGGTCAATTCGCGCTGCTTGACAAGCGTTTCGTCACCTTTAAAAGACTGTAGGACGGTTCGCAAACAAGTCTGTGCGAGTAGAACTAAATACATCAAAACAGCAGACCAACAGTTTAATGGGTTTTAGATTAATGCCAAGTCAGTCAGTCGACTAATCACGAAATCGTTGGCCGAAGCGGAAGCTCTTATAATCTGGCCCAGAAAGGGTGAAGGGGCTGCTGATCAACGCCAACGGCGGGATTATCGATTACATCTCGCATTTGATGGGTTGGTAGCCGCGTCAACCACCATGTAGTCTGTCTAGTAGTATATTGGACCCCTTCAACATGTCACTGAGGCTCAAGAGATACAGCAGTAATAAGTGCTTCTTACAACAAGAGCCGAAGTTCTAGATTACGCCAATCTGCTCTACTACGGAGCCGAGATTCGACTTCATTTCTACTATGCCTTCCAGAACAAACCCACTCGGCTTTCTTCTGATGTCGATATCCGTACTCGATGGTGGTTGCATGGCTCAAGGACAGGATCGGCATAAGAAAGTAATCTGGAGCATCATCAAGATCAACGTTTGTGTGTCTTATCAGGCCGACCCCAGGCTGAACCTGTTTCGGCCCTGGAAGGGTCTCAGGGATGCATGTCTTTTGATGGCCAGGAACAGTATTGTCCAGCTACCCCAGACCCGTACCACTTGAGTCAGACAATAACTGGTATGTAAGTGACGATGCTTTTGTCGGTGAGCACAATGGCCGAGAAGTTGTTAATTAGTGCTGCATTTATTACCGAATTGAGACCGTCTTTTATTCCCTCGTAGATTATTTGCCATTCATGGCCTCAGTACCAAGACAAAGCCAGTTGTTTCAAATCCCAGTCCATACCCTGATACGGTATTGCTGTACAGTACCTCCTTTGCTGAAGATGCAAAATATGATATTAATCACGACTGGAACTGACTGTATCTTACGGTTACCATGCGCTCAGACACTCTTTGTTCGCCACGCTTCCATAATGCGAAACCCCACGCAAAACAAGTTCTTCAGTGGATGGTTTGCGACTGCTAAGGATGGAGAAGATAGCGGACCCATTCTAAAAATACGCGGATTGTTTGCTATCCATGGATGGGTTCTTAGTTGAAGGAGGTCGCATAACTCGAATGAACTGATAGTCAACGTGTCACTCGTTTTGTCATGGAAAATTCCAGCATAACTGGCATGACGACTGTTATAATGGCCCTGAGAATAGGAGACGCACAAATTCATGCAAGGGCTGAATGTCCTGATGAAGCTCATGGATTTTCAAGGAAAGCATAGGAATGTCTCTCAGGGTGAGAGTCACTAAAGATGGTGTCGTGTAAAACATGTCTGTCAAATCCTCTCCTATCAAGATCTCTCGTTTACCTTTTCAACGTGCATAAGTCTGGGATCCACTGGGCCTCGCGTCTTGCATCGGCCACTGAGCCGTTGAAGTACAGGAACTTACAGTAACTATCGGATGTTTGTGTGAGATCCACGCACTGCGGACATTGCCTCGCAGCGAGCTACTGCAAGCCATGGATGCGATGCTTCTGCCGTCTCAAATCATCATTGTCATATGCTAGACAAGATCTCGGAGCCATGAATGCGCGGACAATACGGATAGGTAGTCAGGTCTTAGGAGCCAGTCAACCGGGAAGTTACAAACAGGTTGATCCATTTTATTAGATGTAGCAAACGAGATCGAGTTCGTTTATTAGTCAAAGTACAAGGCAATACTTGCAGCTCGGTATGATCTATCCATGGATACGAACCAAACCAACTGTACGATTTCCACCTGGTGGACATGCCCTCGACTAGGACCCAGCGCAGCCTTGTTTGCAACCTCGGAAATACATAATCTACTCATTTGTCCTCCGTAGCACATTTTCTTTAAGGCGTGTCATTCTCGGCCTTGTTGCTATCACCATTAATACTGTAGCTTCTCTAGCTTCAGGTTGTTGGTTATGTCGAAATGGAGATTCACTCCATCGTGCCGCCAAGTTGAACCAGACCTTGGATCTAACGTTTAGTAGCCACCATCCAACTGCCCGGACTCTTACTCAAAGAAACACCCCGAAAAAAAAAAAAAGCCTTGACCTTTTCCAGACGAGACACACACAAGCGCGAACCCCTAAAGCAGCTAAAGCGTTGACAATCAATCGTCCCTGTGGATGATCGGCACGAATATCTGAATTGCCTATTGGCACGTCTGACTGAAATTGTTAGTCAGCTGGGATTCCCCTGAACAATCCCTTGCTTTGAGGCTTTGAGTCGATGTATCGGACACGAACAGCAGGCAAAGGCAAGTATTTTGTGCAGGCGGATGGATAATCATCACAGTACCCCTGACATCTTCCAGAGACCCCGAAATCTTTGACTCCGTTTTGGCGGGTGCAGTTTGAGACGACCAACATATGACTGACTGACTGGTCAAATTAAGGGACTCCATCTAAAGCACCGCGATAGCCTCGTACAGGACAACACAGCACAGCACCATTGTTTGAGCTCTCTGTGGTCCCGCCAGCTGGTCGCTCAGCAATGCAGCAAGAGAAGAAGCACAGGCAAAAGCCACCAGCACGGACATAAAATTTGTTCCTAGATCAATGCTGAAATATGCTCTTCTCTTGTGTCGACAGGCAACACAACAGAACACAGCAGACCAAACCAGACCAGACCAGACCAGGGCTCCATCTCCATCATACTTCCCTGTCCAACTAGCGCAGGATGGGTCAATGCCACAGCGAGAGCGGTGGCCAATCAGCCAATGATTCGCGTTTCTGGCATCAACAGACCTGCTCAAGTCTCCTTGAGGCCGTGGGATTTTGATTTGGGGAACCCTGGGACGGGCTCCACGCAGTACCTCGTGTTTGGCTCAAGTGCGGGTGAGGCAAGTGTGAATGTAAAGACGAGAATCCAATGCAAACAGACGGAGAGAATTGGCTTACGACGTCTTGCCCCTTGTCCCCTGCATGCTTATGTACAGCACTGTCTGGTCCAGCATGTACTTTACTTTATCTCTACTAGGTCAACCATCTCCACCAAGTCAGTGAATGTCGCGTTGTTATTGTTGTGATTCAGCTAAAAATTGAACGTCTGGACGAACAAGATGTTGCTTCCTTTTCTCTCTCTCAACAATCATCCCCATCCATCGGCTTTCGGGCTATCAAGTGTTAGATCCATTGCAACCAACAGACCGTCACGCGCCCCTACTCAACTAACTAGGACCGTACCTGCTTGGGATGGACGCCCGTCCATGAGAAGTTGGACCTGCCTAGGGGATCAGTGAATGTCCTACAGCGTTGTCGAGTAGTATCTTAGACCACTGTTAAGGGGTGCCACTCCCGTAGAGCCGCTGTAAATGTCCCTGTACCAATAAACCTAGCTGCAACTTTCAGTGGACAACCCAACTGTACCGAGAGTGGATACCTGCACAAGTGGAGGAGGTACCGGTACGGCCGCAGGTCCTGGGCTAATGTATCTGAGGTGCTTGCAGGTCCCATCCAATCCTCTTTCCTCTCAGGCCAGGCTACCTTACTGTACCTAAGTTAGGAGTAAGAGCAACGGTAACACCTCACCTCACTTCTTTTTTTCCTCTACCCATCACCATCTCATCTCCATACTCGTTGTTTCTCCTTGTTCTGGTGTCGTTTTTCTCTTTCCTTTCTTCTTTCCTCCTCATCATCGCCATCACCTTCGCCTGTTTGGCCATCTCAGCCCCTCTCCTGCACGGCTTGACTTTCACACTCCAAGCCGTACCCCTTTCTTCGGCCGTCGCTTTCCCCGAATCTCCCAGAACCCTTCGAAAGCTTTCGACCTCCCACGCTTCTACGCCTCGTCTCGTCTTATCTAGACCTCGACACTTGTAGAACCAGCATTTGCACTTGCTTCGCATTTTGCCTTTGCTCCTTCTAGATCCCTGTGACGATTCTTCAACGACGGGAAATCTTACCCTGCCCTGTCGATTATAACCCTCTCGCGAGCGAATTCCGTAATATTTCGTCCCTCGCCTCGCTCGTCGACCTCAATACCCTCAACCTCGATCACTGTCGACGACCCTCTCATGTTCCGTTACAACTAGGCCGAGATTCAAGTTGTCAAAGACGACTCTTGATCTTGTCCCCAACCTACTAGCAAATCTCCATCTCGTAGCAGAGTCTAGCCTGCCCACGGTAAAAGTGAGCTACTTTCTCAGCACGATCAATTTCTTTTGTTTCGGGTCGCTGGCGTCCTAAACCATCGCCTCCTCTTCTCTTTCGTTTGTCATAAAGATATCAACAAGAAAAAAAAGTAGGTTGGTTACGCAAACCGTCTCCTGCCACCCTGCGGAAGCCTTTCCTCCATTAGAAAACGTTGATCCTTTGACACAATTTTACTTTTGTTTTCTTGCATATAAAGCTCTCTTAAGGCACCAAACGCTAACATTGGACTTCAGCTGCTCTTCGTTTTGCAAACAAACTGCAGCGATAACTGCATCGATTATTCCTTTGAACAAAGACCGACAACATAAAACAGGCACGACTCGTGGTAGAAGCTTGTTGTTGACGGCCGTTGTATCGCTCACGAAACGTCGACACAAACTATGGCTGCACTGGTTCAAACCTACCCCCAGCAAGCTTCCACGGTTACGATGCTCCAGACCAGACCGTCTTCTTCGACAGGCATGATATCCAACAACCAAGGCCAGAATGGCCACCAGTATGCAGGAGCATCTCAGACCCCACGATATGCTGTGCCATCTTCTACCGGATATCGTGGTAGTTCGGCTCCCGTTCAGCAGTACGCTTTTACGAGTACGCCTACTCTGAACCATACACAGTCTTGGCAAGCTCAACAAACTCAGCCTTCTCGAACTTACAATCACAATGTCAACTACAGTGGACGTCAATTCAGCTCTTCTGGAAACAACATGCAATATAACTCCATGGGTGTCGGTCAAACTGGTGCTCGTGATGATTCGGCCATTCCTCAACGACGAAACATTGTACCCGCTCCTCGACCTCACTCTGCCTTTCTTGCTGGTCCCACACAGCCAGTTTCCCCAACTTCACAAAGCAAAGCAGCACCGGACCGATATAGACGCTCGCTTACTCCTCAGCAAAATCAACATGGACGCTCTCAGAGCACAGCTGTACCTGTGAACACTGGAATGCCCACAGCAAATCAGCTTTACAATGGGCCTAATCCTTCTCGTTCAGCAATCCCAAATCGCCCGAACAGCTTCTACAATGCCATGCCCGGCGCAACCGCGGATGAGATGCAATTCGCCTACTCATCCATGGAAGACCCCAGCCGTTCACGCC
The DNA here is from genome assembly GCA_004367485.1 of Fusarium citri. NCBI lineage: Eukaryota > Fungi > Ascomycota > Sordariomycetes > Hypocreales > Nectriaceae > Fusarium > Fusarium citri. The sequence continues at coordinate 152,093 of QHHH01000091.1, forward strand.
GGCGGACCGTCCGTGCCAACTCCGACGTTTCAAGGCCAACCGCACAAGACAAGGCAAAGGCTGATGGAAATTCTCAAAGTCTTCGTGTTGTCGCCAATGCCGCTGCGCACTCCCGCAATGAAAGCTCCGAGAGTGTGAACTCCAGCCGTAGCAGCCATTCTCGTCCGTCCTCGGTAAGTTTGTTGATCCTTGAAACATTGCCCAATCAGCAATCAATGGTAAAAACGGTATGCTAACAGGGATGTCATGCAGTCTGCCAACCGCAATGTGTCTGCCCCCACTGGAAACCCCTCTTCCCAGGCAAGCAACGAAACAACTTCTAAGCAGGATCACGCCAAGGTCAACGTCCCACCTCGAGGTTCATCTTCTGATGCCATCAAGCGCACAACGAACCCCTCACCTCTCTCTAGGCCAGCCACCATGGCCAGCGAGGTCGCCGAAGACAGATCCTCTGGTGCGGGTAATATGGAATCGCCCGCGGCTAAACAGCTCGCTGCTATCAACAAAGGGCGCAAGTCCAAGAGCAAGACCTCCAGACTGCGTCGAGCTTTCTCGTTCGGCAGTGCTGCAGACTTCCGCAAGGCTGATGAGGAGGCTGAGGCATCAGATAAAACAGAACCATCCAAGCTCCACAAGGACCCCACGGCCGACGAAGCCTACGATGCCGAACAAGCACGTATCGCAGAGGCACAGGAGGCTGCAGGCCTAGGACACAGTATCTATGGTGGCAGATTCTTCGGTGGTTCGACCGACAATCTTTCAATCTCATCGACAGCGTCTTCAGCCTCTATCATGATTCGAAAGATGGGTCGGGGCATGAAGAAGGGTGGTCGATCGTTTGTTGGAATCTTCCGACCAAAGTCAGTGGTTGGAGTTCCCCCGGCTGACGGTCCCGTGAAACCCGAGGCTAGTCAAGCTGCCGTGTCGATGGTCACTGTCGAAGCTGAGACACAACGAGTCAACGTATCGGCTGATCCCAGACAAACGGACACCTTCCCCCATTTGGAGCGTAACTCTATTGATACGAGCTTGGGTATTGATATCGCCGAGCGCTTGGGAAGCTCTGGAACCGATAACTCGAACTCCCGCAAGAGCATTGTCGGTGGCGACAGAGAGCGCGCGGAGGTACTTGCCGCCGTTCGCAAGGGTATTCTCAAGCGTATGTATAATTGCCTCGTCATGGATTGCTTAAACTAACATCATGACTAGGTCCCGGTTCAGCCAGCCCTTCCATCCGACCCGCTGACGCTTCCCCCGGACTGGACCTTCCTAGCCTACCTGCCGTCAATGATTCGCCCAATTCTAGCGCTCCTAGCACTCCCAACGATGATTCTCATCGACGCACTGGATCGATTGCTATCGGCACCGAAGACTATTTCATGTCTGCTTTGAGACTCCGACAGGACAGCAAGAGCGCTCCTAACACTCCGTCTGCCAAGCGCAACGCGACATTCTCTCCTCGCATCGTTTTCCATGATACTTGGCCCAGCCAGGAGTATGATCGTCGTGGTGAAATCGCCACGTGCAACCGATTGACTCCCATGCTGGCACAGCAGATCAAGGAGGAGCTCAACACCTTCAAAATGGTAAGTATTCATCTTTGGACGATATGACATCAATCGCTAATTCAACATCTAGGAGATGGAGGTTCACGAAAACTCGAAGATTTACACGCACTTTTTCTGATGATGGCAATGTCCACCACGAGGAGCGAAGCTTGTCAAGCGAAGTATTTTGTTTCCTTTGACCAATACCGAGCATTGAGACTCGGAGTCTTGTATTGCAACCGACCACTTGAACCGCTTTGGGCGTTTGGGACAGCATTGTTAGGTGAATGGCGTTCAATTACTCTAACCAGTCTCTACATGTCATGTGGAATTTAGACCAAAGAGTCATACATTTCTTTAATTTTGCCTTATTCATCTCTCTCTTTCATTTTCTTTTTTTTTGGGCTCGAGCAGGAGCAGGAACGGAGCGTGATGGAAACCATATTCTGGGACCTTGCAGTAGCGGAATCGGTGTGTTTGCAACCCAGTATAATGACGCGTGGCACTCTATAAGCAGACAATCACCGTTGGGACCTGGGAACGCCACTTATCCATTATTATTATTAGTCTTTGAGACACGCAAAAAAAATCCAATGGAGCGGACATAACGAAATAGTACCAATTTGGTCGAAACAAGCAGACTTGTTCCTTTTGTGAATGAAACTTTTCACTACTGAATCGAGCGAGTGTTTTAAGCTGTATTGCGCGTTCCTGTTGATAGTATACTAAGGCTTTAGATTGAATGTCTGATTTACATTCAACATCCGGATGTATGTAGGTAGGTGATTCAGGGGATCTGTAATTAATTAATAATAGGATTTCAGTGGTACTCGGTGGATCGTGAGCTTGTTCTTGGCTCTGCGTGAACAAGTATCCAATCTGGTCAAGTACCTTCAGAGGTACTGTTACAAGATGAAAAGCTTAAACTTGTCTGGGGAAAGCTTGCAGCCTCAGCCACAGATCCATCCATACTTTATTCTTGAGCCTCACCCACTTGCCGGTATCGGGTGGGGCCGATAACAACCTCTATCTTTTTTTTTCTTCCTCCATAACTTCGCGGGGCATATTTCAGTCCTTGACGAAAAGGAATCGCTTTTGCGCCCACATCACGCTCTACAATCTGGAGAAGTTCGCTCGTCTGACTTGGCTCCGGAAGAGTCCGGGGCCCTTGTTTACATCTATCTCGAACCGTCGATCTTTGTGTTTCGTACAGCGCATGTCGACAATGACGTCCAAGGAGAACAGCCCCGCGGTAGACCGTCCAGCTAAGCTGGAGGGCCGGGCCTTCTACGAGAGCATCGGCAGCCCCAAGTTCATTGTTGCACCCATGGTGGATCAGTCTGAATTCGTATGTTACCCTCAAAAGCTGTAGTAGCAATTTATATTGATGTTTCGTAGGCCTGGCGCATGCTCACCAGGAGTTTCATTTCACCCACCGAACAAAAAAACCTTCTCGCATATACTCCGATGCTTCACGCCCGCCTCTATTCGCAAGACGAGAAATATCGAAAGGCGCACTTCCAGGCTGTTAAGTCTGATGGTGAAACTCCCTGGCTTGACGGAAACCCTTCTATCGATCGCCCGCTCTTCGTCCAATTCTGCGCAAACGATCCCGATGCGCTGCTCTCTGCTGCCCAGCAAGTCGCACCTTACTGCGATGCTGTCGATCTGAACTTAGGATGTCCTCAAGGTATTGCAAGAAAGGGAAAATACGGCGCTTTCCTCCAGGAGGATCAAGATCTTATCTTTCGCTTGATCAACATCTTGCATAAGGAGTTGCCTGTGCCTGTCACAGCCAAGATTCGAATTCTGGATACCAAGGAGGAGACTCTGGCATATGCGCAAAATGTCCTCAAGGCTGGTGCATCTATTCTCACTGTCCACGGACGAAAAAGAGAGCAGAAGGGTCATCTGACAGGCTTGGCTGAGTGGCAGATGATTCGTTTTCTGAGGGACAGCCTACCCAAGGAAACAGTCATTTTTGCGAATGGAAACATTCTTCAAGAAGGGGATATTGAGAAGTGTCTCGAGGCTACAGGGGCCGACGGCGTGATGAGCGCCGAGGGGAACCTTAGCGACCCGGCTATCTTCACAAAACCACCACCTGTTGGTGAAGAGGGACGAGAATACTGGCGAGGCAAAGATGGAAAGGGAGGTTACAGAGTCGACGCCGTTTTCAGACGGTACATGGATATTCTCCATGAGCATGTCTTTGGGAACAAGCCCCCTGAGCGACGACCATTATTCATGCCTGGAGACGATACAGAGTGGATGAAAGAAAGTGAGACTGTTGAAGAAGAGCCACCATCCAAGAAGCGAAGAAAGGATCTAGGCAAGAAGGGAGAACAAGGCCCGAATCTGGGGGCCATGCAGCCTCATCTCTTCCACCTTTTACGGCACTTTGTTTCCAAGCACACTGATGTCCGAGATATGTTGGGCAAGAGCCGCGCAGGCGATATAGAAGCCTACGAACGTGTTCTCTCCGCAGTGGAGCGTAGAGTTGCAGAGGAGCTCCTTGAGTACGAGCGCACAGACGGTGAGAGCGTTGCGGAAACACCGCTGGCCGAAGGAGAGGAAGATCCCCCAGAGACAGAGAGCTCAAAAGGCACACAAAGACGCTGCAAGAGACCAGTTTGGGTCGTACAGCCAATCATCCGCCCACTGCCCAACGAGGCACTCAAGAAGGGGGCCTTGACTATGAGCAAGAAAGATAAGGCCAAGTCGCAGGAGAAGAATCAAGAGGAGATACAGGAAGAACAGGGTAAGAAGGAAGATTTAAAGGCAAGGGATGAGGGCGTTGCTGGATAGACCATGCAAGTGCAAGGATAATGACAGAATACCAATACAATATAGATGGCGTATAAGGCTGGATGGGGCTCAAAAGACACATGTAGTTTTCACAATATCATTGGCAGCTCCATGAGCCTATAACAAATACTATACATCTTTGTCGTGCTGGTCTTAGTTTCGCAGAAGGCATATCTTCTGTTACTGATCCAGAACACCGCGTAAAGGTGCCAGCACATCGTCCTGGTGCCTCCACTGGGCTATCAAATAACCTCAGCTTCACAGGCATCTTCGTCTCATGGAAGAGAAGAAAGAAGAAGAAGAAGAAGAAGAAGAGGGAGAGGATGAGGATGAGGAGGAGAAACGGCTCATCGTCTACAAGAAGAACAAGGGGCAATGCCAGCTGCTGAGATGCTGACTGAACAAATGCAACGAAATAGGAGGGTCATAGCCAATCCCAAGTTATCTGATTACAGCTCAGACCCTCCAAGCCTCTCTCCATAGTACTTGTAGTCGATCTCGCGAAGTAGCATTACCAGTAGTCCGCCACGATTGTAGATATGCTGTTTGTTGGCAATCTTTCCTGTGTCTCTGGTGTAATCGCTTAACTCCTCCAACGTTTCGAAACGTTGTACGGGTATGTCGAACTCTACAGCGTACACTAGATCAACAATGTTGACACGGACAGGTCGTATGATCTAGATAATTGTTAGAAAGCTGTAGCAGAAACGCGATGCAAAGGGGATCGTACCGTGTACGCTTCCTCGAGGGAGGTTGGTGCATCTATGCCAATGATCTTGCATAGCTTTTGCCAGAGAGACAAGTCATATTCGTCATTCCCATAGACGTAGTAGAACTCTTCAACAACAGCCTTCGAGAAAAGCTTTCTGGCATTGTAGAGGCTTTCCTCTTTGAGTTTCAGCTGGTCTTCCATGCGTGTAAACTCCTCAACGAAAGGCTTGGTGTTACGGTAGTCAAAAGACGGGAAACCCTCGAAGAATATATCAATTGGAGGACGCGTGTAGACATGCAGACGCTTGCAGTCGAAGCTGTACTTGCAACGTCCAGTGTCGCGAAACTGGAAGCACACCTGCTCGATCCGGCCCCTTGTCCAGCGGCTTTTGCCACCTTTGACGACAAGGTCAAGCTGAGGATGGGCTTTCGCCTTTGTCTCCTGGGTGATCGAGCTGGCGGCTGAACATCTGTCAGTATTGATTGGTGATAGGAAGTTGGAAACACGAGCATGTGCAATACTGACATGGCGAAGGGGGTAGCAGGGACTCGGCGTTAGCCTATAAAGCAGAATCTTCTCCCACCACTTGGCCGGTGGGAGAAGATTCTTCTTTTGCTGGAGTAGAAAGGAAGTCATTTTTGAGCTAAAAGGTACATGTCAGTACAAGAAGCATATTGTAATATGTCATCTTGAGAAGAGGTTACCTGGCGGAACCGCTCAAGCTGTGTTTTGATGCGGGTTTTAGCCTCGAGCCTTTTATCATCAAAAGACAAGTTGGCGATAAGCCCTTGGACTGGATCTTGTGAAGATCCAGCCATCTTGGCGATTGTGTTGTGGTTTGATGAGGTAGATGTTGCTTTTGGTGATGTTTTGGTGAGAGGATGGGAAGAAAGAAAAGAGAAGAAAACAAGAGGAGAAGAGAGGGGTAATGAAAGGAACTGGTGCCTAGAATGTTCAACAGCATCCACAACCTCTGGCAACATTGGCACTTCCTGACACTGCCAGGCAAGTGATGGCCCTGAAATTAAATTTAATTCATAGAGCATCGGGTATTAGAGACGTTGCGCGTCGAGAACATCACATAACAAAACAGTTTCAGTTGAATTTGTGCCATTTATTCTTGATTCTCTAAAGCTCGCTTCGATGGGATCGAATCTCAAAGTTCAATGTGTATGTTTCTTATTCACATTGTAGAATTTATCTCTGCCTGCTACATGGAGAATGGCCATCTGATACCAATCTAACAAGAGGTTTTCTAGAGAAGATGTACTTTCTCATTCCCGTAGTGCTTCTTCGTAGTCATGAAAAAGGGTAATGCACCTGTAGACGCTGCTCACTTGGTCGACTCTGACTCCTCATCCTTGGTCGAGTTATCCTTTTCAGATTCTTTCTTCTTGTCGCTGTTCTCATCGTCAGAGTCATCGCCATCGTTAACACCGTCTTCGCCGCCGTCTTGATCATCTCCAGAGTCATCGTCTTCGTCAGCATCGTCTTCTCCATCGTCTTGACTACGGAACCAAGCACCAAGACCTCCAGCTCCAACAGCTGCCCCAGCAGCTTGAACGACTCCATGGACAGCCGCAACTCCATAGCCTCCAGCACCAGCAGACTGCAGAGTAGCGAAGAGGCTACCAGCGGCAACGCTACCGATACCGCTCTGGATTCCAGCAGCGGCAGAACCTAATCAAAGGGGTTAGCGATATGCAACAGATACAGTTGCCATCTGATACTGACCTGCGGCAACACCAGCAGCCCCAAAGCCCAAGAAGCCAAGCACAGGACTAGCGACAATGGCGGGAATCAAAACAACCGCAGCCCCGGTGACCATAGCGGCCACAGCACCCGGGTTAGACTGAGAAGGCATTTTGTGAAGTCGAGAAGTGTGTGCCTGAAGAAAGGTCAGTTGATACTCTCCTGTTGCACGCCTAAGACTCACGAGGACAAAAAGATGAAAATCCCGATGTATCAAAACTGACTCGACTTTGAAGATCGACCGATCGATCTATGCAGTGATGCGATGCAGAAATAGAGGGAAGATGAAAGGTTTTGGGAGGCCGACCAGATCCATGATGGTATCAAGGCCGCAGCTGGCAACAGCTGGCGAGCACTGACACAGTCACTGCCACTTGGGGGCCTAACAAGATGCTTAGGGGTTTGTAATACGTCACATACGCGGATGAGTATTTGTTTTGCAGGATTGTGCATAAGATGTTGTCAACACTTAAATGTCATTCACATTTACTGGAGTCAAATAGCAACAAAGAGCAAACCACTGTTGACGTCAAGCCGACCAGTAAAAGATTAGATATCTCATCAAGGACAAGTCGTATCATTAGCTCCATGAGCAAGCCAGATCAGAATCCTAATCAGAGGGTATCCTTTAGGTACCCAATAGCCGCCTCAATTACTTCAACTCCGTAGCCCCCCATCTGTGCACTTTGGACAATGGCATATATGCCGTGGGCTGGAACGTTCCCGTATAGAGTTTGGATCAAAGCTGCGATAGTCTCTGAGAGACATTAACATGTGGACTGCGTTTATAGCGAAGAAAGATGGACAGACCTGCTTGAGGACCAATGGGTGTCCAGCCAAACTGGGTGAAGATAGGGCCGAGACACTCCATTTGAACAGGTTGAACGACCTATAAACTAAATTATTATGTTTTAGTTCGATGTATTTATGATAGAAGAGTGTTTCAAGGAGGGTCTCCAGAGAAAGTGGTTTGAATTTATACATCTTTAAGACTCCATCTATGACACATTTACGATCAAAGGAGACAACCCAGATTCATGTTCAATCCAATTTTTGAGCTAGACCAAAGACAACTGAACTGAAGTAGCATGACTTCAACACGATTGGCTATAGTGTGAGTATAGTCCTGCTTAGACAAACCTTCAGGGCCGACACTACGATATATCGTGGAGTCAAGGTCTTGATCGAGATCAACAAAAGTTTACTACGTAATACACAAGGCAATAGATAATGGCCCGGTGATAGCTGTTATTCAGGCCTCATAGAAACGTAGTAGGTAGTTATCAAAGTGTATAGGCTCTGGCAGAATCTGAAGTATCTGAATAGGCATCTAATCAGAGTGACAAGCCAACTTAACAGCTGTCAATAAACTTACCGTTCAAATACATACAAACATAGCTGTTTGGTCTTCAGTGTTGGACGTTTCTATAATGCAGACAATGTTACCCCTCCAATACAAATCTATATATGCAATCGTCCTATGGCCGCTTTGATGTTGGCCCAACTCCCGCAAGGCTTTTCCCATCCATTCACCTTCCTCAGAATCACAGCGCTGTTGGACGAATAAACGGCCGCTGGGGGCCTTGCATTCACTGCCATACTATAATCCTATATCTATGCGGGCCATCTCTTCGTCTCCCACCATCACCACCACCATCACCCTCAACACTCACATACTGACCATCATCGACATCTTGAAAGCTCAACTGCTGTACATCGAAATATACGACAGGATAAAACTCTCGAGTAACCATGCTGGCCTCCGCAAAGTCATTCTTATTCAATGTAGGTTGCACCCAAACACCAGTTTTCAAGTATCACCTACTTACAAGAGAGTCAGGCTGCAAACAGCACTTTCGAGTACGCGAAAGAAAACCCACTAGCTGCAACGGTCTTTGGAACTGCTGGTATCATGGTAGCTGCTCCAGCTGTAGTCGCTACCCCTGCTCTTGCAGCTGCTGGATTCGGTGCGAACGGAATAGCTGCAGGTCAGTATGCTCTACTCCTGTTATCATAATATGGTTACTGATTAACTATGAGGTTCTGCGGCTGCTGCTGCCCACGCAGGAATCGGCAACGTCGTAGCCCATAGCGGTTTTGCAGTTCTTCAAAGCTATGGGATGGCTGGATACGGAGTACCACTCGTCCACGGAGTTGTTCAAGCAGCTGGTGCAGCGATTGGTGTTGGGTCTGCTATCTCTGAAGCGAAAGCGGATGACAAGTGTAAAGAGAAGTCTTTCCTCAGACGATGGCTGTAATCCGAGACACAGAGAAATGTTACAGGAAACTGAGAAGTTCCGACGACACGGAGATCGCAAGTGCATCCTATGAGACTCGACAGAGCTAGCATCATGTTGCGCCTATCCTAAGATATCCTAAGATGTGATAAGATGTCCTAATATATCCTCAGATGACCTAAGACAACATAAGATATCCTAGGATATCCTAATACAATACTAAACTTCACTAAACCCTGCCTAAGTGTCAAGTGATGACTTCAAGGATCAAATAAACATGCAGAAGAATTACAACCTGTGCCTCAAACGCTTTCAATTTTGATAGGTCCCGCTGATGAAACACTTTCTCAAGCCGGCGCACCTAATTACATAGTGATCCCCCTTCTTCATTATAATCTTATTCGACTCATCAACTTCCCGTCCCCCTTTCCTCTCCTCTCCTTACTTCCTCTCAACTGCCCCGTCGTCCTCGCTTCATTGGCGGTGACCGAGAGACACTATCGCTATTGCGTCTCCTCTTAGACGGCACAGGGCTCAACGACTTCTTTCCTCCGCGGCGTGGCGGGCTGGGTGATCGCGAGTACGAGGGCTGACGTCCGTTACGTGGAGGCGACACACTCTCGGGGTTGGCCCTTCTTGGTGGTGGAGACCGTGAATTGTATGAAGGCGAGCGACTGTACTGCTTGCCCTTATGCCGTGGTCCGTCGCTGACAGACGAGCTGTTGCGCCTCCCTGAGGCAGGACCGGCATTTCCGCGCGGTCGACCTCGAGGGCTTCCAGAGTATGATCTCTCTCGCTTTCTCACAGGAGAGGGAGATCGACTCTGGGAATCATACGAACGGCTTCGCCCATCTCTGGCCGGAGGTGGCGAACGCCCTTCTGAAGCATATGAATCCCTTCGATCACGTGCTTGTCGTGGTGGTGTACGAGAACGGCTTCGGGAAGAGTAAGAAGCACTGCGAGCTCGGCCCTTGCCATTGCGAGGGGCTGGAGATCGCGAGCGGCTGTCATTAGTGTATCGCCGACCTCGTCGGGGAGGGCTGGCGGAATATGACTGGCTACGACCCCTTCCCCGTGCAGACACAGATCGTGAGTATGACCTCGACCTCGATGAGCTGTATGAACGTCCCCTGCTCCTTCGATCAGGGGATCGGGAAAGTGATCGTCCTCGATCAGCAACCTTACGAGGTGTTCGAGAGCGAGACCGAGATCGGGAGTAAGAAGAGCCTGTGTAGGACGAATAGCTGGAGACGGAATCCGAATCCGAATCCTCTGCGGCTGCAGGAGCAGGCAAAGCGGGCTTGGGCATGTTCTGAAGGTGTGTTCGCATCTCTTCTGTGAGAGCACCCATGCCGATACTTGTAAAGTAGTTGATAGAGAATCTGATGTTGCGGGGGTTGTCTTTGGGGAAGAGGCCTTCCAGGTTGGGTCGGAGTGTCTCATCTGTCATACGTGCCCTTAACTTGGGCATGCCGATCTCCTCCGAGATAAACTGGAACAGAATCTTGATAAAGATACGGCTACTGGATGTGGTTTCGTCTTCATTCAAATGAATGACAGATAAACAGTGCCAGCCCAGAGCATCTGAGGCAAACATGTGACCGAACAGCATAGCAATATTGCGCAGTTTGTTGTTCTCGTAGCGATGAATGGTCTCGTAGTATTTGGCGAAAGCCTGCTCAAAGAGGTCGCACCAAAGTCGATTGATTTTAGCGAAGCGCTCGCCAATCATGCCAAAGAACTTTGTATATGTCTTTTCTTGCGAACAACACTCGACAATCATAGAGGGGAGTTCGGGCTCCTGGCCGGCAGGAAGGTTGATCTTCATCAGCTTGTGGACAGCTTCCTCAGGGTCGGCACTGGACATAATGGTGAGATAGATGGTCCTACGGAGGTTGACCAAGTCGGCATTGGACTGGTCCTTGATCTCCATGGCCTTTTGCTTCTCATCCTCTTCATCTTCAGAAGAACTCTCGTATTCGTCCTCGTCGTCATCCTCGTCATCGCTGCCCTCGCCCAGAATTTCAGCCCTTAGCTTCTTGTACGCTTCTTCGTGCTCCTCCCACTCCGGATCAAATTTGAAAATATTGAGTCCATCTTGCGCATCAATCTCGCCTTCTAGCTCGACTCGGTGTGTGATTTGGTCCTCCTCTTCAACCAAATCCAACTCTTCCTTTATAGCCGGGTTATCCTTAAACTTGTCCTTTCGCACCTGGAACAACACCTCGATCATATACTGCGTTCGCTTATCGATATCGGCTTCGTGCAGAATGTTTCGGAATTGATCAAAGATTACGTTCGCAATCGAGCTTTGCATCTCCTCCATGTGTTGTCCAACTTCACGGCAGAAACCGACCGCGATCTCAACACTGTCATCTGTAGGCTTGTGGAGCAAGAGGAGCAGAATCTGACCTGCAAGCATTTCGTGCTGGACCTGCTGGTTGATGAGATGCGCGAGGAAAGTAGTCGACGAGAGGCAAACTGCCTTGTCATTTCGCTTGAATCCTTTTCTGAACTGAAGAACCAGACGGCGGATGAGAAGCTCTCCGACTTGAGGTAGCTTGGTGTTGACAATCGCGGCCATGGCGGCATATATGGGTGTGAAAGGCAAACTGGCAGCTTGAGCCTTCATAATCGATCGACAAAACAAACCACGACCACGAACCAAGTTCTCTCCAAACAGCTCGGGCACGATGAACTTGATGTTTGCTGTGTTGACCTTATTGATAAGACCGTTGATACTCTTCTTGAGCGCCTCCCATGCCATGCGCTGATACTCCTTGCTCGTCTTGTCTGTGATCTGTGCCTGGAGCGCGCGCAGTCTAGCGGGTGGGATGTACGTTCCGCCGGATCGCATGGTCAGGAGCTTCTCATACTCGGCCTTTGCAGCAGCCTGCTTCTCCTCCTCCGTTCGAACAGGCACAGCATCACGCGGTCGTGATCGTGATCGCGATCGCGATCGCTGTGTCTTCCCTGGACGATACGAGTCGCCATCGGCGGCGGGCTTGTCGCTACGGTCGCGGTTGCGACGGGGCAGGTCCACGTCGGCGGAGGCCATCGTAAGTTTGAACTCGCAGTCGCAGTCGCAGTCGCAGCTGGTCCTTCGTTCGTCGACTATCTTGGCTGTCTGGAACCGTCTTCGTTTTTCTCAGATGGTGAGGTTACGTAGGTAGTGATGGTGATGTGAAAACGCGCCCCCCAGGCAGGAAACGCAACTTATTTTGAGGGCCCACTTATATAGTCCAAGGTACAGCACAGGCTGCAGGGGCTACAAACTACTAACATAAGAGACAAAATAGGTTAGTCATCTTATGCCGATTTAGATAAGCATTTGGGCTACTTTATTTTTGTAGTCTAAGCCTTAGAAAACACTTCTTCTGCAGCAAAAATATACATTGATGGAAGTTACGAAAGTCTCCCTGCAGCCTATAGTAAAGTGTAAAGCTAAGGTCGCCAATAATAAGTAGCCTAAGAGATGGCTTAAAATTCTCTAAAGTTACCAAATAATTTTGTCTAGGTCAGTACTCTAATGACCTTGCATACCTATACAGCCTCGTGCGCTTGGTGGACTACTATAGTCTAACTGGAATACTCAATAGTATACTCTTAGCCATTGTCTTGCAAGCATTCATAAGAGGATGTTGAATTAGGTGATGTACTGATAGACGAAATAGTCTGAGCACTTTATGCTAAACTTAGCCGGTTTTGAGGCTACTTTATTTTGGCGTCCTAAGCCCTAGAGACGACATAGCTGTGGCTGTGCTGTGGCGTCTACTCCACTTCGATACCCCGAGACAACCTAGCTGTAGGTCATTAGGAGCAAACCGCGTTCATTGTAAATTTGGCCTTTAGCAGGTACCTATTAACACTACCTACCATTTCGACGAACTCTCCAACACTCCTTTACTTCTACTTCTCTGCTTCACCCTTCTCTTCGACTCAACCAAGGTCTACGTTCGCTCACCTTACGCATCTTTAACAATGGTCAGTAAATATCATGCCCTCTATGAAGCTCTGATCTACATGCTTGTCCCCCTTTACGCGCTTCATACTGGGGCATCACAGGAACCCCTCGCTATCCTTTAACTTTACTAACATAATTCTTTTGCTACAGTTGGACAAAATCGTCGGTCTCGCCATGCTCGTGGCCGCTTCAGTCGTCTTCACCTACTACACCATCTGGACTCTTCTTATGGTGAGTGCCCCTCCATGACTCCCCCGACGTCGATGCGATCATACGCCAGCATTCACTGCCCCCGGCATCCATCTACTTGAATACGTTGTGAGCTAACAATTGCTTCAGCCCTTTGTCGATGACGACCACCCTCTCCAGAACTTCTTCCCTCCTCGCGTTTGGGCCATTCGCATCCCCGTCATCATCATCCTCCTCGGTTCCGCTGTCGTTGGATCGTTCCTTGGCATGGTCATGATTCGGAGCAACCAGAAGAAGGCTGCGAAGGCCAAGGCGGCTGCTAAGAAGGCCAACTAGACGGCCAATCTGTCGATCCATACACCTTCTAATTGTTCAGTGGCATCTGAAATCACCTAATCGCACCACGGGACATTTATCACCTGAACCTTGGATACCGTGGGGCAAAGCCTTGACGCGGAAGAAGCAAAAGAGCAGTACGGGGATGGGTATCTAATGTGTTTCTATTTATTTAATAAGGCATTATGAATTGCCAAAAAAGATATCTGTGCTAAAGAGGGTTTCTTCCATGAAGCAAAATGCCTACATGCCAAGAATCAATAACTCCAACATTCCGGACCCAATGATTTGATCAAAAGCAGCCATTCATACCAAGCCTGGTTTGGTGCGACGTGGCTGCGTGTTCAAATAGCTTAAGCAATGGATTGTTGTTCCCTAGCATCAAATGCATAGAATGAAGTAAAGCCCAAAAATCCATACGCCACACAATACCCGTTGCCTATATTGCCTATTGGGAGTAGACTCATTTCACTTACACCCTCTGATCTGCAAAATCAAGGACTTCACAGTCATCCTCGAAGAAACCATCTTCACCTTGGCTGCCTCCTTGAGCTCCGCGGCGTCTTCTTGTCGTTACCACAATCTGCGCCTCGTCACCATATTGCATCACCCGCTCCATGGCAGAGGGGGGCAAAGCAATATGGTCCTCAGGGCCATCATACTCCTCCTCGGTGACAGTGGGCAAGCCCAAGTCCAGTCGAACCACTGGGATATCCTGGCCAAACGCCCAAGCCGTTGTGCTCGACATTTCTCTAGATGAATATGTTTCCATGGGTTGCCCCTTCTTTTTCTTTTTCTTCGATGTTGTGTTTTCTTCTAAGTTGGTGTCGGCCAGGATAGCAGAGACAACTTCGAGCTGATCGGTCGTGCCTCTTCGGTACTCACAAAGAGTCACCCGCCTGTCTGTGTGGAAGGGCTGGTAGGGTGCACTGGACTCTATCTCAGCCTGTGGGATCGACGATTCCATATTATGGTCTGCCGATGCCACACGAGGTCGTGCATTGAGTGTCAAGGTATTTCCTGCGTCCATCTCGCGGTCTGAAAGGTCCAGAATCTCGTCCTGGGCACCCAGGTCCACCATCTGTCGTACGGCTGGGGCGACCAGATCGCTGGGTAGGTTCGGCACGTTATGATCATGATACCTGCTGGCTCGTGTCACCTTCCTGCCAGCCTGTACGCTAGATCGGCGTGTTCTGCAGGAGAACGACCGTACCAAGCCGTTTCCAACCACAAAGAGCCCTTGATGTCTCCGGCTTCTAACCCAAGTGACACACGATGCTGAAGGGGGACCTGAACTGAGTGGTAAAGAAACACGGTTCTCGCCTGTGTGCCGAAGCTGGTTAATTGCGGTCCCTGTCTTGCCGAGCGAACTGCTGATACTAGCAGCAATCACTCGTCCTCCAATGGCCGCCGAGTCTTTCAAGCTGTTGCCGGGCATGTTTGGTACATTGCCACTGCTGCGGCGGGGTCGTGATACAAATGGTTTCGCAGCTTGATATGCAGCACCAAAAGCGCCAGTTGCTAAAGAGACGGCAGTGTTTGGCTGTTCTGGCGTCGCGGTACCACTCTCTTGGACAGCTTGACGACGGCGGGGTGCAGGCCACATGAACGCACTCGAGGGCATGTCGAGAAGATGAACGGTGCCACGCTCAGTTACCATAGCCAATCGTTCACCCTGTGACTGCGTCCACGCAACATCGACAATGCGTGCAACTGTCATCCGTGAGAACTGTGCAATTTGTCTAACTTGAGGACCTGTGCTCGTGTTGGGGCTAAGTGTAGCCTGAAGAGGGGATGACTTGGTATGTTGAATACGGAAGAGGTCCCAGACTGTCTGCACATCACCCTTGCTGCTGGCTGTAAACAAAGCCAGGGACGATGGAGAGAACGAGAGGAAGCTACAGCCCAGAGGCGGTGCGAATGTGGTGATCGGGTGGATCGAGGACGAAGCTGGGAGCGACTCCGTGTCAATGATAGAGACAAGGCCTGGATCCTTTGCCACAGTCTGGCCGTTTGTTCCATGAGTAGGAGGAAATTGAGACGAGTCACCGCGGGGTGATCGAGTACCCGCCCAACCCTGGGGAGGTGAACGTGCTTGTTGTGTTTGTGACTGGGGACTAGACTTGTTCCAATAGGAATTCCAAGCTTGCAAGCCTTGTTGCCCGACCCATTTGGCACCCTGAATGAGCTCTTGGGTCGTTTCGCGCATGATCTTATTCACAACACTGTCGGATATGGGGAGATCTACCGAGGCAGAAGACGATGGCAGCTGTGGCGGCGTCACAGTGGCAAGTCCAGGTGCCTTACCCAGAATCGGGAGTGGTACATGGGCTTTGAGAGAAATCTGAGATGACGGAGTCGCGGGGCAGTAGGATATCCATCGTCCACTGATTGCTAGAATGGGTGTTTGCGGATTCGAGCGTGGGGGTGCAGTCGAAACTCGTGTCTTGTCCGTCTCTTCCTGTACCTCGCCTCGAGTGCTTTGCTGAAGGCTAGTCCAGATTTTGCCGACACATGTAAATACATGGCCATTTTGTTCTTCCAGCAGCTGCAAGTAAACCCAGCATTCGCCCGTATCACCTGAGCATACCGCAAGTGTACCAGAATCTGCTCGAATTGTCAAGGAGCCGCTGGGTGCAGGTGGTCGGAAAATGGGGTTTGTGACAGAGATCTCAGGGTTGATTTGTATCTTTGGTGCCTGAAGTAACACATCGATGAGTTGGTTCGTCTTCAACGAGTAGATCTCGACAGAAGTCTGGTATGCGTCGATACTGTATCTCCCCTGGAAGCCTTCTGGGTGGGTAAAGACTGAGCGTGGACTTGCTGCTCCATCAGGTCTGAGACTCTGCTCACCCTGTGCAGAACCAGGTGTGCCAGTAGGCAAAACGGGGCCATGCAATACTACCGCCACGAGAGGAAAGAGTGACTTGTTGCTATTGTCAAGTGTCCAGGGAAGAATCTTGGCGTTATAGACACCTCCGCGTAGTCCCTTCAAGCTTGCGACGGGTTCGAGACCTCTCTTACCAACAGCATATACGTCCAAACCACCCTCGTAACCGGCTATGACGGCGTTACTTGGACTACTTGGGAAGTCAGGGCACTCGGGCAGTTTGTCGAAACCAAAGAAATAACCACGCTCTCCAGCTTTCATGCCAGAGCCATTTGTCAAGTTCAAATCAATATCCGGGGTTCCATAGAAATGCGCTTGGGGTTGATGAGGAAGTGGCGGATTATTCCCAATCCTTGAACCAGCGAAGGGAGATGCAACTGAGCTGCGGCGATAGTGAGCAGCCAGAGGTGGGGTTTCTGGAGATTGGTACTGAGCATCCATTTGGAAGCTCAGGGGACGACGGCCGTGGTTTGGCGGGGATAGAGATGAGGGCGACGGACTCATGTAAGGGCGTTGGACAGCCCATCCATGATGCAGTCGACCCGAGTCCTCGTAGGAAGAAGGTTGAGTAGGAGGTGAGTCACCCATGATGCTAATCAAATTTCCCGGGGAGCCGGCAATACCGCTTCGCATCCAGTCGTTATTCATACTCGGCGCTGTGCTCACGGAAGCTGGAGTTGTGGACAATGCGGCGAGCATGGGGGAGACGGCAGGGTTGACATTGTCAGGAACGGAGGCAGGCTTGATCTCTGGTGTATCGACCGGGGGCGTGGAAGCGACCGAAGTAGACGAACTCTTGCTTTCTCCACCGTTATTATTGTTGATGTTGGCGTTGTCTTTATTGTTTACGTTTGGGTTTGCGTTGGCATTGTTAACGCTGCTATGAATGTGACTGCGGGTCAGCCAGGTACTTAAAGTGGTGATGGATGAGTCTCGTGGACAAGAGGGGACGCACGCGAACTTTCCAGCTGTTTGCTTTGTCACGGCCGCGGCAATGCCGCCACTTTCTCTAGCATGTTTTCTGTCCTTCTTGGAGGCTAGAGAAAGAGTCATTGTCAGCCTTTCAGATTGCTATGGCAAAGGGAAGCGCGCGTTGCGCAAATGGTTTTGGGGGAAGAAGGACGATCTAATGGAGTAGAGGGGTAAAGGCAGGTAGGTACTATAGGTAGTACCTACTCTATGGTAGGTGCATGTATGGGCGGACGGGGATATCTTGGAGGTAAAGAGGTACAAACTTACAAGGCATTCAACTGATTTAGACAAGTGTCGGAGCAGTCTCCTACCCCAAAAACGCTCGCGTTTCTGCAGAGCGTAGTTGCCAGTAAAGAGGGGAGGCGTCAAGTCGATTTCCCTCGAGGTGACGCCGGCACTTGTTTATTAAGGTTCGCAACCTGTGTCTAGTCGCGTACCTCGTACCCCTTGTACAGCTGTACAGTCTCGAATGAAATGACGGCAGAGGAGGACGACTCGAAAGGGAGATTAGCAGTAGCAACTCTGGTACTACTATCGAATAAACTGGGAGGCAGCCCAGTATTGGTCAAGTTGAGTGATTATCGAGAAAGAACGGCGAGATGCTCGAGATTGTTGAGTGGATAGCGGCGCAGACCAGCTGTGCGGTAAGATAGATAGTCTAAAGTTGTATGTATGTATATGAGAGTAGTATGTAACAAGATAGATCGAAGAGACAGAACGGGATGATGATGAAACAAAGATCGTTATAGAGTTGGAAAGTCAAGGAAATTCGTCATGCGCTTATTTGATGCTTGTATCGTGTAGTCATTCACTGAAGAGTTGTAAGTGAAAGAAGAGAGTCAATCGTTGAGATGGAGCTCAAAGGAAGGAGAAGGTAGTCATGTCGGATAGAGTCACGCCGGGATATCTGGTGTAGCAGGCCAGGATTAGCAGCTACATCCCGTCACTGACGCCTTGAGAGGGGGGACGCTAAACAATGGGGTGTGTAAGGGACAGGCACACTCGACATTGGAGAAAGGAGTAGTGACAGAATAGTTGTCGCTAACTTGATGGGGGTCACTGTAGTTGTATTTTCTGACCTTACTGGCCACATGCACACTGAGCCCCGAGGATGTTCTAGCGCGGGATGGGGCATTCTAATGGGGGCTGGTCTGGGCTGGTGATAAGGAGCTACGCTATTGAACCCCTCATGCGATAAGACACCCCGGGCTGGGCTTCAAAGACAAGACAAGACTCGATGCCCTCTGTCACTGTCATTGTGGTACTCTACAGTACATACCGTAGGGAACTTATTAGGTGATCAAAATGGCGGCGGATCGACATGCCTTGGTCCCTGTCACATTTCTAGCTCATCCGGGAAGTAAAAGTGTTTATTTCGTTACCGTACCGGGTGAATGGCTACCAGGGCATGATTGACACGACACAAGTTGATATCCATTAATAAACGCGCAAGCTCTTTCTTTGATCATGGAACAAGCAGGTTCCATAGGTTCCGTCTTGTACGCGGGGTTGCATACAGTACAGGTTCCTGCGCTGACCAGGACTAGAACCAGGACCAGAGCAAGGTTCCGAGAAAGGGAATGGGAATGAAGAAGAAGGTGTCCTGTATCGAATGAGATCAAATCCGGAACTGAAAACATACCCATCCCAGACCGGATTAACCAAGTTGTTATCGATACGTTGTCATCCCCCATTCGCTATCATAACAGGTTTGTCCATGACCTCGGGTACATTGAAAGAAACTGATGACGACTGATCTCACCTCTGGATCTGGATCTCTACATAGTAATCATCATGCCTTGGGTGCTGACTGTATTGCCGGTTGTTCCCTGGTTCCTGTTCCTGTTCCTACTCCTGCTCCAGTCATCGTTCACTCATTCTCATTCATCCGGTCAACACCCAAGCCACATGATTCTCTCACCTGACCGTGCCATCTACGCCATCACCATGTGGCCGTGCCAAGCGTGCCTATCCTCTCATCACCAGGGGGCGGGCACGTTGATTATCCAGATTTAGCACTAGAGATCGTGGGAAAGTAAGGGACGGTGAACCTTGATTACCTCCTTTAGCTAAGATAGGTAGCCAATTTCAGGCAGAGCAGCAGCCCGTGGTCTAGGTTAATACGCACAGCGAGATGAGTGAGTTGACCGCATCCACTGGGGGCGTGTTGGTAATAGTAGTACAGTATTAGTTAGACCCGACTCATCCCCCTGCGATAACTCTCCATTTATCGGCGTGCTCAATCCATTCGATAACGATAACGGCATCCTTCGGCATTCGTCTCCCCGCAAAATTCCATCCTCTCCCACGGGCCTGCAATGACGTATCGGGTTGGATAGAATTGTCTCCAATTGATTTGCTTTTGCTATTCATCAATGGAACTAATAAAGGCTATGCACAAATTCACTTTTGTTCGTTTTGGTCGATTGCATCTGTCTTTTACAGAAGATGTCCGTCAGTCTGTAGCCAAACACGGTACTCCTTGAACTTCCAGGCTCCGTCAACCTTCTTGACAACGGCGTGCGCTGACCAGGCAGCTTCTTTGAGTCGACCGTCGTTGGTAGTCACGCTGACCTCGCCCAGAAGCATTACCTCACTGTCTTCCGAGTCAGGGAATCGTCCAGGGAAGACCTTGAGTACTGTGTGCTTTCGATTGTTGATGTGCTTCCACATGCGAGTTCTGAAATCGGTGATTTCTGGAAAAACAGATGGTCAGCTCAAGGTTCTCAACAAATCCAAGATGCATGCGTCAGAGGGTGTTGCGACTAACCTTTTGTGCCTCGAGCCTTATCTGCTCCAATTTGAATCTTTGCGTCTTCGGTAAAGCTTTGAACCCATCGTTCATTCTCTTCTGCGATGTCTGAGATGCGGTAGAATTCAATTGCAAACTTTTGAAGTTCCTTATCCTCCCATTCGTCCTGTTGGGCGTACTTGGGGATGTAGTTGTCGGGTACGTTCTCAGCCATGATGAAGGTATGGAGTGGTAGTGTTTTCTCGATATTAGTGGAGGGGGAATGAAGATTTTGACGATAGACGAGCGGTCGGGAAGGGAAATTCATTCAAGGGTTCTGATTCTGATTCTGGTTCTTATGAAGGACGAGAAATCAGCTCTTTCTGAATTCATGATCGCTAACCTCGGGGAGATATATGGGGAAGGACCCAGCATGATGCAATTGCCTCCATTACAGGTGGATCGCCATGACTAGCCAAAGTTACTTTTACGGAAAGTTACCGTGAGGATTTCTTTCCGATTCTTTCTAGAAGGAAGTGAGGATGTTTTTCTCTTTCTCTTACTGAATTAATGAGGCTGGTTGGTGAAGAATTCTGGGATAGTTGCCCAGACAAGAATAGAAAACGAGATACTATTTTAGTGGCTACAGGGGTTGACTGCCGACTTGATTAATGCTGTCCCCATTCGCATAGTCCAGTTACTGTCCGTAGTCGTAGAGGCTCAACCACCACACGTAACTTTGCGGATCAGCTACATTGAACCATATGCTGATCTATTCTTCCTAGACGACCTCAAATCAGGTTTGTAGATCTTGCCAGTTCGGCGCATAAGTAAATCTCGGGTTGGTAGGAAGCGATATTCTTGAGAAGGCTAGCACAAGCCAAGGTATCCTGGTAAAAGAGAAGCAGACCATAATATTTTCTCTAGTAGTAACCGACATTGTTCGCAAGAAGCGATATGATGGCCTTTCATATAGGGGTTTATAGTTGGCTCACTGTATTCATTCTGGGTCAGACAATTAAAACCCTGGAAATAGTCGCCATGGTTCCATCTTCTAATGCGATTGTATCACTGACAGGTTTTACTGTAAGATAGGGTAGACGCCAGCTAACATAACCTTCAACGGTTGCAATGATATATATAAGAGAGGCATCATCAAGTACACAGACGTAGGGGTTGTTGATGAGTAACCTGATAGTCTTATTAAGAATCTAGACTTTTACCTTTGAATAATAGGGTGCTGCAAATGAATGTATCACATATCAGTAGCAAAGGCCGGCACAGACCTTGTATGAATTGATTCACATAGGTATCAAGACGAATATAATAGTCCTATGGACTTCTTCTTCAAGTAAAACTAAACAACTTTGACAACTCTGTCAGGGGTATCCGAGACTAACAACCAATGCACATGATATAGCTCGTTCTTTCGAACAACTATCTCCTTCTTATTCATCAACTCGCTTCTTCTCCTCCAAGGGAGACTCAACGTCAGCCTTGTTACCAGCTTGACCCTCAGGAAGAGCGTTGAGCTCATCTTCGTGGATATCCAAATCCTTGAACTGGAACCAGAAGCAAGTACCAGCAATGACAGCGAGGATGGCGACAACAGCGTAGTTCCAGACAAGAAGAGGATCAGCAGCAAGACCAACGAGGGCCTGTCCGAGAGCAGCTGAGAAAGCAGTCATGAAGAGAGCAACGGCCTGGACCATGGAACGCATGTTCTTGGGCGCCTTGGAGAAGGCATACTCGAGAGAAGTGATTGAGGCGAACACTTCGGACAGAGCAATAAGGACGTAGGCACCGGTTTGAGCCCAAACGTTGATGGGAGCAGTAGTGCAGTCATCGCCAGATGCGTACATGCCACATTCAGACTTCTGGTAGATAAAGTGCTGGACGATAGCAGCCCAGATCATGGCGGCTGCGCCAGTGAAGAAGCCGGCAGTGATCTTCTTGATAGGAGTGAAGCGAATACCAGCCTTTCGAAGAGCAGGGTAGATCAGACGATCGTTGAGAGGAATAAAGATCAAGAGAGCGAAGGGGTTGAGGTTGGAGAGAATATCGTTGGGGACACCGTGACGCTCCATGAGGGCGGCCTGAGAGATCAGGTTGTTGTTGACTGTTATAAGTGTCAGCGTCTATCGAAAAGATTTCAAGAATAAAGAAGGGCGACTTACTCTGATTGTAGCAAAGCCAGAAGATAGGGTACCAGCAGAATACAGCACAGGCGTTGAATCCACGTCGAAGTTCATCGACCCAGGCATCGTCGAATGTCATCCACTTGGGGCGTGTCTCGTTGGTGAACTTAGAGGGCTTGACTGACTCCCAGAAATCACCAGTGTGCATGTTCTTCCAGGTCTGGAAAGGGTTGATACTCCAGCGGCCCTTCTGAGCAAGGAAGAAGGTCTTCATGGCAGGTCCCAAGACGGAACCACCAGGAGCTCGCTGCTCGTAGTTCTTGCGGTTCAACCACATAATGATAGGGCACAGGCAAAGCATAAAGGTTGGGAGGGTGTAAGAGAGCCAGAAACCAACGTACTTCTCAGCGAAGACCATGGTAACCTGACCAACTAAAGCTCCGACGTTGATAGCCCAGTAGAACCACATGTAAACACGCTCGATGGTAACAGCAGGGTCGATGATGACACGCTCGCCAGACTTGAGAGTCTTAACGTGCATGTACTGCTCACCAAGTTGTTCGACGATGAGGGGGTTGACGTTGGGTTTGAAACCACCAGTACCGAAACCAATAACGATGATAGCAATGATCATGGCACCGAGGGCACCATCGGTTTGGATAACACCGGGAACGGCAGAGACAATAAGAATGATATGACCGATGATGTCGATAACCAGAGCGTAGCTGATGGTCCTGTAACGACCCCAGTACTGATCAGCAACGTAGGCTCCGAACAGGGGCATCAGGTACTGCCAGAACTGGTTGAATGTGGTGATACCGGTCGAGGCTCGCTGACCCATTCCGAGGGCACCAGGCTGCTCATCGTCGGCACCAGTAACAGAGCCAGGAGGGAGGGGCTGCTGGATGAAGTTGGTGAACACGACGGTACATCCATAGTAGGAGAATCTGAGACAATCAGTATTTATACACAAACATGGGTATGGAGTATTGAACTGACCGTTCGCAAAGCTCAATGAAAGCAATACTGAAGAGCTTCAAGGGAATCTTGTTGGAAATTCGCCTCAAGCTTGCCATCTCCTCAGGAGTGGGAAACTGTCCATCGGGAGTGACACCGCCAGAGAGAGCAGGCGCATTGGGGTTGGTGACTACAGAGGATCTCCTCTCAGCAGCCATAGAGGCTCGCTTCTCGTCAATCATCTCAGCATGGAGACCGGCCGCAGCGACGGTCTCGCCCATAACGTCTCCTGTAGGCGCCATTGTGTAGTATTTGCTGATCTGTACTGGATCGCAAAGGAATGGTAGAAGCTGACACGAACTAGACAGTCAACAGACAGGATACAACTGCCATGGGGGCAAGGCCCTTTATACATTTTTCAGTTGTCGGACGAAGCTACCACTTTGGACCTCGCGCAGTACAAACTTTCGACTAGGTAGCATCCAACGATCGACGCGAAGGCGAGGTCTAGGGCCAAGACGCCAGATCTAACGAGGACATGGTGCTAGAGCATGCAAATGGTGCATCCTCCAGGGTCAGGAGGACGTATCTCTGGCGCAAGGATGGGAATGAAAACAGAAGGTCCTGTTAGCTACCTACTGAAAAAGGTCTGATACCAGGAGCCTCAAGACAAGGGTGGATTCCTCCCTCACACTGCCAAGAGCTCTTCATGCAGCTTTGATAGTGAAGACGTTGGGTTTGTGGTACAAACGACTGGGGAGGCGAATGGGAGTTGGGTCGGCTAGTGCAGCTTTACTATTGCAAGCATGGAGACAGGATGGACTTTTGCAAATATACGGATACTAGTCTCACCTTTACTTGGCAACGGGAAAAAAGTTCTTAGTAGTTTCCTTTAGCATGTTGTGGCTTGCTAATGCTCGGAGATTTTGACATTCGCGCCTGGGCGAGAGGGACAGTGCAGTGTTTTGGACCTGCCAAGTGTATAGGTCTTGCAGCTGAAGTCTTGTGAATTTTTGGCATCGCGATACTCCCTTTGCAAGCTGTACCACACACACTCGCCCCAGGGTTCCTCGCCTCAGAGAAGCAGTCGAGGTATCGATGCCTTCAGCTTGGCAAAGCGGACTGTCCTTATCTCAGAAATCCTAGTTAGGACATGACCCCCGACGATGCTACATCAAAAGGCAGCAGTGCCAAGATGCGTTGCATCTGAAGGAGTCAAAGCCCGCCCCTGATTAGCCAGCTCGTTTTGGATCCCGTGATAACAAGCGCGCCAAGATGGTGCTGTGGGCATGGGTGAGGACTAACATAGGTGCTGGTTCATCACTCCGTCCTGCTGGCTCACTGGTTGAAATCTTGGCGACCGGTCGACGAAGAACTTTTGTAAGTCTGGGCATAATAAAGACGGCAAAGATAAGTTGGGGCGATGCATGGTATGGGAGCGTATTGTTTGGGAATTGCACCGTGATTACCTGGGATGGTAGGAATGGTAAAGTGATAAGACAGCTAGGACAGATACGAAAATAGGTACCTTATACAGATAAGAGATATTGATATTGGTTCCTTTATCAGTAGACGATGGATACATCACAATTCAAGTGTAGAACCAGATTCGTAGCTGACTGAAACTCATTCTTTTCTAACGACATGATATACCATCTAAGCACGACCTCTTCCTCCTCGGTGAAGCTCTTTCTCATCCTTCAAGGTCATAAACAAACATGGTTTTTCCTTTCTACACGAGACCACCGACCACCCGCTCTCCCCGCAAAACAGCCACCTTCTCAATTCAGCCTAGCGTCCCCGCGCTAGAATCCTCCTTCGATGCAGCTTAATTTAAGCTTCTTTTAATCGAGCAACGATTCTCATTACACATTCTATTGGGCAGGTAAGACCAACAGACACACTTCCCGCCTGCCAAGTCGTCACTCTTGGCCTCTTCCCTTTTAGCCTTTGTAATTTAAAAGACATAGCGCCTTCCTTGTGGTTATCAAGGTCTTAATTAACTCGAATTGGAAACTGCGAAACGCATATCCTCGGATGAACATTCCTTCTCCAACCGAGCAATTGCATGATAGTAAGCATGGGTCCTTCACTATCACCAAACATAGCCCCTCTCAAAAGAGATATCAGAAAAAAGACCACCCGAGCAATTTGCGGGCCTCGGTAGCCGGGACCGAATGCAGGCCTGTCAGTATCTTATGCGTTACCGACAGCTTGGCCAAGTTATCCCAAGACAGAAAACATGCCATGACTATCATTGTCAGGCGTCGGCTCACTTTGAAGATCTGTCGATGATTGCAAGGGTAGCATTACCCATAAACTCCACTCTATGATCAACCTTGATTTCTTCCATCCTCTAGGAATGCACTGGTCGATATGCCAGATTACCAATCCGAGTAGGTATCGTTCCAGCTAGCAAACCAGTCGCTATGTGTACTCAGAACCATGTCATAATCATTCAAGCGACTTCTAGACGTATTGAGCCTGTATATCACTCTTACTCTTAATGTATCGCTCCAGAGCGCCTCACTCATTGTTAAAGCAACAGTTAGTCTCTTCGAAGGCCTTGCAATACCAAAGACTTCAGGATTCCTTCTCTTTTCAGATCAGTTACTAAGGAGTGCTCACACTTAAATTGGTGGTATTATCTATTCTAGTACAAGCCTTTCTCAAGAGTTGATGCTCACGGCACCAACACTCACCATTACCATGAGAGTGTTCACCCTTGACTCTTCCCACTCTGCACTTCCGAAATGCATTTGCATAGTCTACCCGTTAACTACCTATCCATTCAAGGCATAGCGTTGCCGTCACCGATTGGAACTTCTTGTCGCTTCGGACCGTGCATCTGTTCAAGGCTACTACTGCAAGCGATCCATCTCATATTTCTATATTGCCCATTTATCTTGTGGGTTGATCCCGACCACCACAATAAAGCGCACAAATTTCGTCGTCAGTGAGGCATTATTCTGCCTTCATCGAGTCGTGTGTTTCGGGTTGATCGAAGCCAAACCATTCTATGGACCTAGAATTGCTGGCAAAGCCCAACAGCGATTGCGAAGAATTGCTAAATGCGAGAGAGGTCTTCTCCACATATTAGCTTGCCGACATCATGTTTCTTCGAACATTGGTGAATGACAGATAAACATCAAATGACTTTAGAATTGGACAGGACGCCGGTTCGTTCAGCTCATATTGGGGTATATATAGGTTTGATGGTCTGACCATACTATACAAACATGACTTGTAACACCAAATATCCTAATAACGGTGCAAGTTTTCCTTCAACAGGCTTGAATACAACACTCCTTTCCAACCATAACGCCATCGCTCAGAAAAGTATGAAGGAGATAGAAACAGAACAGCCGAGTCCTTATCAAGACCTTCTGGGCTTTTTGGGTGGTGGATCAAACACAATTCGAATATTGCGTGTCTCGGTCGGGGCTTGTGAGTCTCTTGACTGCTTTTTCTTCAAAAAGCCTTTTCCGGTACCACTACTTTGCTGTTGTACCCAAGGATTATTGCTATCATGAATCTCTCTTGGAAAGGTGCCCGAACGTGGCGTTGTAATGGAAAGACCGGGACTGAAAAGTGGTGAAGCGATACATGGAGTGTTACATTGCTGTACCGTTGAGTTTGACAAGAGAGGAGCGTTGCAGCAGCTCGATATACTTTCTGTCGGCGAGGAACCTTCCCGAGAGGGTGTATGTAAAGGAGCTTTCGTAGGCGGTGGATATGGAATTGTGATAATAGTAGTGACGACGTTGAGCTTGTGGCTTTCTTTTGAACTTCTAAATGGGTCTTTAGACCGCGAGGTTATATTGAAAGATGACGGCTTGGATAAATTTCGCTCCTCGTCCATGTATGGAGGTAGGTCACGGAAACCAGGTGTTGTTGGCGTGAGATGTGCCTGGCAGCGGAAAGAAAGAGAAGAGCGTTGATCGCGAGCACAAAGCTTCTTACGCTTACGGCATTGCATAAAAATGCAACCCGCAGAAATGAGAAAGAAAGCTAGGGCTCCAACTGTAATGGCAGCGATAGATGTGTTGGGGAGCTCATGATCATCTCCAGTGGCAAGAGAGGCAGAGGCATCAACAGCTGAGATGGGCCTATCACTGAAAACGGTGTCATTGAGTCCAAGCGTGATTCCTGGTTTAGGACGCTGTTGGCATCCAGCTTCAAGTGCAACAAGAACTGGTATAGGAGTTAGGGATATTTCGTCAAGGAACGATAAACTGACTCACAATTAGATATGACTGTTTGGCTACTGTCTGCCTTCACGCAAGCTTGACACTTGGCAACTGCATCGCCAAGCATTGCTTTGCCATCAGTATCACAATAACCAAACTGATCTCTGTGGTCAGGCTCGGTGATACCCTCTTTCAAAGCATTTGTGATAGGACCGCACGCTTCTGATGTGATACACGGGCCCGATGAGATCCCAGTTGCATTGGGATAACCAAAGATACAATAGTCGAAAGAGTAACGCATGTTGTCTAATCGCAGGCAAGATTAGAGGATGACGCGAAGACGATGAAGGGGCTGCCTACATAGAAACCAATCTTGATCGTTCTCATCCCCTGTTGTAAAGGTGCTGTCCTGAAGACAAGCTAAACATCTTTGGAACTTTTGACCTTCGGCCTTTTTCTTGAAGTCGTCGTCGTTGCAGACAATCTCGTCACCAAGCGTTTTGGCCGACTTGGACTTGGCACTGCCGTGACAAAACTGAGCGCACGGCGAGTTGGGAGTAACCTGCAGAGCCTTGGCTGAGATCCAGAAAAAGAGGGTAAGGAAAACGGAAATAAAAGGCATAATTGGTGATGGCCGGCGTGATGGGCCAGGATCTCGAAGGAAGTTTGCGGTTTTGGCACACGACTCAGCGTCTTGAAGCTATCAAGGTGGATTGGAGGCCAGACCAGCTGTGAAACGCCTCGTATTGGAGTATGAAGGAATGACAATGACTGAACAATGTAAAACAAAGTATGGTTAGAGAAAGGGCGCGTATCCCTCACGTTGACACAACGAGGCAGTAGCAGCTACCACGTAAAGCAGCAGTCACAAGGGTATACGGCAAATAAACAGTGGATGAACAGAGTAACGTTTGCACTGCAAACGAATGATTGAATGGAAGGATAGGGAACAGCAAGGGGAATATGAAACGCAAACTGAGAACCAACAAGAACGACAACTCAATAAAGACGGGGAAGAGCAGACTTTTCGAATATGAAGTACTACGTTAGTGCAAGATCAAGACGTAGTACTCCATACTCAGCAGCATGCTGTTCAATCTCTTCATCACTCGATCAAGAACTGCAGATGCAACGCCATGCAACTAGACATCACTTTACCCCGCCTATAGAATTCAGCCGCAGAGAGCCAAGACAGGGTTGGGACAGAGAAAAGAGATCCGATTGCCGCGATACAACTTTCAATCACCCAATTCTCTGATGAGAAGTGCCGCCATGTTGTCTGTGCCGCAATCAACGTTTGTGCGCTTCACCGTAGTCGATTAGTGATAGCGACCAATTATGCCCTATTTGGGAATGAAGCGATTCGGTAGCGAATAGGAATGGATGTTGGGACCCCATGAGCTTTGAGAACATACGGGCGCTTAGATCTATACCTATGCTCAGGTATAAGTGATAGGTAGTGATGGTTCTGAAGAAGACATGACAATAGTTTGTTAGTGGGAGGTTTCCTTGAGTCTCATTGGTTTGTACCTGAGAAGGTGGGATGATGGCTGATTGGACCAGCGAATTGGAGACACGGAAGGAGACACGGAAGGAAACAAAGGAAAGTGCTGAGCGGTTACGACTGCCGTTCGATTCAGGGGTTGCACAGGCCCCAGCGCTTATGCTGGGAAGGTTCGTCCTAGACTAGCCTAGCTAGTTCGAGCCTCCCCTTCCACATCATCAACATTATTATCACCATGACTTTGCACCAATCAACACTCACTCAAGCCGGCATCTGAAGAGATCCAATGAATCAACAGACAAATTGAACAAACTTTTCATAAGGTCATCAAGGATTCTAATTCTGAAGGGAGAATTTCCATTACACAGAAACCACGCCCACGTGGTTGTTAAACGCCATCCTGTCTACCCAAATGTCCTTGTCACACTTTGGACTGCTCAACTGCCAAGCTAGGCAAAGTCCTCCACACTGGCGACATCGTATCCAATGGTGTACATACACCTTTTGCCCTTCCCGCACCACGCGTGGAACACCAAGAAGCCTTCGTCCTCAGCACTTGTGCCTCCACCGGGCCCCTTGAGCCCGAGAGCCGGCGTCTTGAGGAACGGGGCATCTCCCCGATGATACGGCCCCTGGACCTGATCAGCCACGGCATACTTGACATCGTATGCATCGTCCGTGTACATGTGACTGCTGAAGAAGAGCAGGTATTTGCCGTCTGGTGTGTGCACTAGGTTGGGAGCCTCAACCAGGGGCCCGTCCTCTTTGGCGACCCGGTCCATGATATCCACAGGCGCGCCGATCGGCGTCGATCCATCTTCGGTGGAAACTTCCTGCAGTCGGATCGGAGTGCCGGCGCCGCCTTTGAGAGCATTGCCATCGACTTTATAGACGACATAGCGCTTGTTTGTCGACTTGTCGTAGAAACCCGCAGGGTCAATTGCTCCCCCTTCATCCTTAGGGCATGCGAAGGGCTCGGGATCCATCTCATATGGACCTGTGCTGTTTTGTGAACGCGCAACTCCGATACAGTGACCGCCCTTGGGATTTTCTCCTGAGAAGTACATGACGTACGAGTTATCGCCTAGCTTGCGCACATCAGGAGCCCAGAAATTTTTGCCGCTTGTCCAGCCGTCGCCGGGGAGGGCATCTTGGTCAAGGTGTGTCCACTGGCCAAAAGGATCATTAGACACGGCGATTTGGATGTGATGCCCGTTTCCGCTTGTCGCGAAAGATACCCAGCGGCCGTCGTTATCATGGAGAAGACAAGGATCGGGGAAGTTGACGTCCAGTCGAGGCAGGAAGGTTTCAGCTTCTGATCTCTTGCTGATGAGTTGTTTGGGAGGTGAGAGCAAGTATGGTCGAATCGAAGGTTGAGATGAAGATCTTTTACCTATCATCTGCTTGGGTGGTGGGAGTAGAAATGGTCGTATCGAAGCAGAAGAAGATTTTGTGGGTAGGGCTGAGGCAATGTTTAGAAGAGAAAGGGAGAGGAAGAGGACAACAAGGTGTCCCCAGGAGCTCGAAAAAGAAGACATGATAGGCATGCTGTCTGATCTCAGTTTGTTACAAGACGTCGGAAATGCCTTATATACATTGTCCAGCTGAGCCTCAATCTCGGTCCCTGTTAATCTCGATGTCATGGGTGGTCGATCAATGGGTCCAAGTATAGTTGGAAGGAAGAGGGATCAACAGGCTCTGACGTTGATTATTGAGTCAAGGGTCCATAGAAGAGGCTGTAAAGTGTTCACTGCCGAGATAAAACCTTGTTATGAAGATTATAATAAAGTTGTTGAGGTCATGCAGCAACAACGTGTTGATAGGGGGTTGGGGTTGTAGACTTTTGTTTATTTGAAGGTTCTTTTGTAAAACAAGCCAGTCGAATAAGTATTAAGAATAGTATTGGGTATTGGAGAATTAGAAGTGAGTAACTAAACATCTATTTATGAATCAGCCCTCTCGTCTAGACTTTATACTTCGTGGCTCTTCACTGCCCTAGGCCAAGTCATGGGTCGTCCTCCATAACACTCGACCCTCATTGTGTTCATGCAATCTCAAGCATGACAGAGACGGCCACCTTTGCGGTCTGATCTGTCCCATCTTTCTCAAAGGGTTTATTTTAAGATCGTCCCTGAAATCTTTTATTGTGAGCATTTCAGGGTTCAATATGTCAGATGGGCCCAGACGACGCCCGAGCCAGGATCCTCCTCGATCATTCATGCCGTCTTATGCGTTGGTCGATTGAGTTGTAGATTGACGCTTTGATGATTCTGGACGAATTAGAAAAGCCATAGCCATCTCTGATAGCCACTTTGTTTAATGGTGAAACAGGGGCAGCTGTTACTCAGAGATGCGCTGCTTGAGTCTGATTCGTCCCATGTTTTCCGGCCCAGATCCGATGTTTCGTCGGGTTAAGACTAGTATTCTTTAGTGATCCACGACTAACACGCCAGTGGTTGGACTGTCTCTACGTACATATGTATTTATATCCATCCATACTGTAAGAGATGAACTAAGCCAGATTCTGCGTATCAGAATCTTCTCAGAATCTTCCTCTTGTGGAACCTCGTCTTAACTCAGCTTCTTAATCCTGTACCCAGAAAATGTGTCATCATATGTGCAGTAGCTTCAGCTCGTTTGCTTCTTCATGACAACACATGCGTCGCCCAGACTTTCTAGTCGTTTCAAGATGATGGATCCTCAACTACGCACCCAACGATTCCATGTTCTTAGCGAGCCACCAATATTACGTGACCGCAACATCATGCATCGTGTATCAGTATCTCTTAAAACACACATCATCGGGCATTACACAAGCCGGTCACAGGAACCAAATGCAGTCTACATACAGCAGTGAGACATGTTACCATCACGTACATACATACATTCACAGAATCTAGGGAATCAACCATCGGAGACATGTCGTAGTTTTTATCGTCCTTTGCATTGAGTGCCTGACATCTACTCCAGGATTTTCAAACCAAACGCCATATTATCCCCAGAAAAACAATTTCAAACAGCAAAAGAAACGGCACCAAAAGCGAATATGGTACAGCATGCAGACCGCTCCTTGCCAACAGACCCTACATCTCGGGTATCAAGGTCCGCTTTATGATTCAAGCTTATAACCAAACTCTTGGCCTTGAAACGCTTAATCACTGTCGCTATCCATAGCCTCGCCCTTAGAAGCCTTCTTAGCAGCCTTGGCCGCCTTCTTCTCGGCCTTGCGTCGCTTCCTCTCAGCCTTCTCCTCGGCAGTCTCGCCCTCGTGCTTCTTGCGCTTCTTGTCCTTGCTGTCATCAGCAGCGGGGGAAGCGGCCTCCTCCATGGGAGTGTCCTCGGCCTCAGAGGCCTTGGCGGGAGTGGCAGGGGTAGCAGCAGCGGCGGCGGCAGATGCATCGGCGCTGAAGTCCTTGTACTCGGAGCTCCACTTGGCGGGAGTGGCATCGTTGGGGCGACCGTACTTGTCGAGCTTTCCGTCAGCCTTGAGCTTCTTCTTCTCAAGGGCAACGGGACCGAGGCCCCATCGGCGGGGGTAAAGGTCGCGCTCCATAATGCAGCGCTTGACCTTAGCGACAACACCGTGGTCGCAGGTGGACATCTCGACGGTAGACATCTGGGCAATACCCAGAGCAATAGCCTCACCCTTAGTGGTCATGAGGACAACTTCCTCGTGGTGCTCAATGGCGGACTCTGAAAAGGAATTAGCGATTTGCGACAGGAAAAATTGTTTAGTAGGACTTACCGTATCGAAGAAGACCAGGAAGCATCAGCTTGGCGCCGTAGCAGACGGCGTTGACAGCACTGTCCTTGACGACCAGACGCTTGTAAGAGGTCAGGAGGGTCTCGAGAGGAGAGATGACCTTGCGGAGGTAAGACTCGTCGCGAGTGTTGTCCATCTGCCACTGGGCGTCGAGAACGTCGTGAAGAGTGACAAGGCCCTTAGACTCGTCCATAGCACCACTGCGAACACGTCGAAGCTCCTGCATGTGGCCGCCGACACCGAGAAGGAGACCCAAGTGAACACAGAGTGTTCGGATGTAGGTACCAGCCTCACAGCTGACCCAGAAGACACCGAGGTGTCGGTCGTTATCGAACTCGATGAGCTTGCTCTCGTGGATGGTTCGGATACGGAGCTGACGCTTGACGGCAGAGATCAAAGGAGGACGCTGGAAGAGAGCACCGGTGAGGGTCTCAAGAGCGCGGGCGAACTGAGCCTGGCCACCGGGCAGCTTATCGTGGAGACGGATAACAGCAACATACTCCTTTCCGGCACCCTGCTGGGACTTGACAAGACGAGTGGCGCGGTCAATGCAGACAATCAAGCAACCGGTAACCTTGGGATCAAGAGTACCGCTGTGACCTGTCTTCTCGCATCTGAGATATTGTTAGTAAATATTCCAACGCGCGCATTGACGCGATAGTGTGGAGTTGAAATTTTTCGTACCGAAGAATGCGCTTGACCCAAGCGACGACCTCGTGAGAGGAAGGGTTGGAAGGCTTGTCGAGGTTGATGACACCAGAGCTGATGTACTGCTTGAGGTCGCGCTTCAGAGGAGAGCAGCCATTGGGGATGGGAGTGAAGTGGCCAGTGCGAACGAGAACTGCAAGTTTTGAAGATTACGAGTTAGTCCTTGAATCTTGAATTGAAGCGAGCAATTGAGGCTCAATGGCCACAAAAAATATCAAAAAAGAAGTTGCAGGCGCAACAGATCATCGGGAGACTCACGCTTCTCGTAGTTCTTGAGGAGAAGAGGCCACTGGCTGGTGTCGAGGGAAGGAGTGGTAGCCTGGGGCTTGATAACATAGTCCTCCTCGGTTGTCGTCTTCTTGACGACCGCGACTTCCTTAGACATCTTGACTGTTAAATGTGACTTCCTTTTTGGAGAATCTGTGTGATATTCCGGGCCAAGCGCGGCAGGTGCTTCAAGCGACAGGAGGGAAGAAACGGAAGGTGCGAGTCGTAAATTTCCTCGGTGTCTTGCCCGGTGTGATGATATGGAAGGAAGCTTCCAAATTTTTTTTTTCTCTGGGCGGATTTGACTGTGGGGCGGAAGGAAGCTGCGACCGGTGTGTGGCGGCAATTGGACACTAGTCTGTATACAGTAATACCAGCCTTTTTTTACTGAGTCGCGCCACAGTAGCAGCCACAGCGAAGTTTCCATACTAAGGTGCTAATAAAATAGAAAAAAAGGTAGACTAGTGCATGAATTACATTGAACAGCTAAATATTCTGCATACGTCTGGAAGTGAGGTCTTAAAATTAGTTTTATATAATTCACTGAACTATTGACGTAGTTCCCAATAAATATGTACTTGATTGGTTCAGTTGGAGTCATCATACATCATGGTATCCTCAACCTTCAACGCCGAGCTAACACAAGAAATGAAAAATGCAGTTTACCAAAGACTTTGCCAGCTTTAGGAGTAACGTCCCCGGTGATGGTCATCACGATCCCCGTAACTCGAGTTCGGATAACCGTAAGCCTGATTTACATACGAAATTCCTTCTGGGAAGTATCCCGCCTGTGGAACGGATGTGCTGGATTCGCCAGTTTGATGACGTTCGGGCTGATAGACCCCTATGCCCACATGTGGGTTTTCCACTGGAGTCATCTCGTACTCCTCTGTGCGATATCCTTTTCCTTTAGAGTTGCTCGAGTTGATGGATGAGTCATCACCACCCAGAGCAACTCCTATTTGAGAGCTGCTTGGATCTGGGTGATACATTGACGGAAACATAGGCGGGAATGGTGTTTGATTATGAATTGCCGCGGTGGTCTGCTGACTGGGTGCCATGACTGGCCAATGGGCGAGCTTCAGTTCTGTTGCGCTGACAGGGCTGCTGTACTGTGAAGCATATGGCGAGACGTGATGTGGTGGGAACAGTTGCTCGGATCGGACACTGACTGGCGACTCATCCCAACTCCTGAGTGGCTTCTGGCTAAGGGGGGTATCGCGAGTTTCCCGTGTTTCTCGGGGAATGGTTAGGGGAGTTGGCCAGGAGTTAGCATGTTTTGTCTCTAATTTGCTGAGAAACGCCCTTCTGCGTCTCCTGCCACGCCAAATGATGCAGAAGCCAAGAATGAATAGGATCAAGACCACGCCTCCGGCGCCGATGCCTGCTTTTGCTCCCAGACTGAGGGGTCCCTGGTCAAGCCAGTCTGGGTCCAGGGAAGCGATTGGTGATGGTGCAGTGATATTCACAATTTCTCTCGAGAATATGGTTCCATCTGTAGACACAAGCATGCCAGGTTCAGGCTTTTGTTCACAACCAGCTTGGAGAACAGTAATGACTGAATGGTATCAGCAAATGGACTAGTACACTGGTGGTAGGCTGTTCTCAGACATACAGTTTGAGATAAAATGATTATCCCCTGCTTGAAGACATTCTGTGCATCCAAGAAAGTCGGCTGTGTCATGAACAGGCCAAGTATCGCAATAGTCATAACCATCAACCTCTGCAGTCAGGTTGTTATAGATTATGGAGTCGCGAAAAGGCCCGCAGGCTTTTCTGTTAAGTTGTTAGAACAGTCTGGGTGCCAGGCTAGAAGTGACAACTTACGAAGTCAGACAAGGTGTGTTGATAGTATTTTTATTATCGGGGATTCCAAACAAACAATATGATGTAGCGTAACGTAGGTTATCTAGAAGCAGTCAGTACCTAATCTTAATGAGGCATCATAGAATGTATCACTTACAAAGGAAGTAATGCTGGTCTGTTTCATTATTCTTTGTGTGGTAGTCGCTGCTTTGCTCGCATGTGAGGCATTGTTGAAACACAATGCCTGAGCCGCTATCATAGTCGCCCTCATGGCAGACAACATCGTCGCTGGTAGTCGAGTCGAGAACATTGCCGCATACCGTTCCGCAGGGCGAATTTTCAGCTACAAGGATGGCAATAGCTGGACGTAGCAGGCTCAGGCCTGTTGTTATCAAAGTTAACCCACGCATGTTGGGTGAAACTGATTTATGGTCGAGGAGGGGTTGGCCGTTTGTCGCAAAAGCAGATAGACCCGGACGACTGTATGGGTCACAGATGGAAAGCCAAAGCCGAAGTGAAGAAAACGGAGCCCGGTAGAGGGAATGAGTCCGCTGTGTTACATGTCCAGTCCCAGCGATAGGTGAAGCTGAGGGTTATTCTGCGCACGCAGTAGGACGAGGTTTGCCGCTGGGGGCGGGACGACAAATCGGCCGCAGTCTTTGCTCTTATATCAGGCTGGACCGTTCAGAGACGCCGCGCCATGTGTGACATATGGTATGTGCCAATGGGTACGATGTGGCGCTTCTTGTGCCTGGCGCGCAAGATGATGTGATGAGCGCGGTTACAGATCGTTGGAATCTCTCTCTAGAGGAGGCACGATGTGAATGATGCGAGTGATGAATTGAAATGGCGTGGTGACAGACAGGTCAATATCAATCCGCACCGCAAAGCTGCATAGGCGCATAGGGATAGTGACAAGATAAATGTCTGATTGGGGGCCAAAGTCCCACCGTTCCCTCCCAGCCTCCGCATCTTGAGGATCTGGAGCTGTGATAGCTGGTTGATTGTCGCCAGGATTGGTTGGCATCAGTGGGTTCTTCAAGATGGATGGTTGAGAGGCCGGTAGATGAGGGGAATCGACCACTCACAGTCGTTATCACGGCAATGACCGACTCCAACTGAGCTTCGCTGCAAGGACCCCTAGTCTTTTCACACTAGCCTCAGCGGCTACAGGCTCAATGACCGATCATCCACCCTTGTCAATTCAACTTTGCCCCTGTCTAGCGCCCTCGTCAGACCTAGTCCGGCTTTTGTTCCCATGAGATTGCTAGTCCGCGGCACAGGGTAAGGGTTCTCCGTCCGTCGAAGAAACATCGTCACAAGTGCCTGCAGAACATGTTGATTTGCTGGAATTGGTCTGCTTTGTTTTTCCTGTACGGATATCACCAACATGCCATGGCGATCCTGTATTTCCGATTGTCACCTCAAATCATGTGGGGAATTGAATCATTGTTATCTTGTCAGGAGTGCATGATTCATGGGGGAAAAAATGCATTGATGGTATCTACCCATCGAGATGGCCAACAAGTCTTCACACTTCCTAACTAACAACACCATGCATCCAATAACAAGACATGAAATCAGAGACGGCTACATCAAGCACATAAATACAAGTAAATATCATAAACATATATCCAACACTATGCCGCGAGTGTCGTGGGGGGCTGCTCAGGTCCATCCGATGCCTTGGCTGGTACAGCATCACCACTAAGGCTACCGCCTGGGAGAGCCTCAATTTCAGAATCATCCGTAGCAAACACCATAGCTCTAGGTGTCTGTGCCGGGTTGAAGTACGAAGGAGTGCTTGGCGACCTCTCTGGTGAGCTTGTATCCCAAGTGGCAGCTGAGGAGCTTCGGTCGCTCTGCTCAAACACTGCGCTAAAGTTTGAGGCAGGTGTTAGGACGCAATCGGATTGGTCTTCGCGATATCGCATCAGTAAATCCAAATCATCCGGTCCTTGGATTTCATGCTGTGGGTGGGCA
The DNA here is from genome assembly GCA_004367485.1 of Fusarium citri. Classification (NCBI taxonomy): domain Eukaryota; kingdom Fungi; phylum Ascomycota; class Sordariomycetes; order Hypocreales; family Nectriaceae; genus Fusarium; species Fusarium citri. The sequence goes on from QHHH01000091.1 coordinate 189,547, forward strand.
CTATTTGAGAGTGCAGCTTCGTCGGCGGAATGTCCTCGCTGAGGTAGAGAATCTACTGCCAAGTGAAGGGGGGCACTTGGGGCACCGCTCGAGGTAGACCGTCCATGAACGGGACAATTTGGACAAACAACTGCTTCAAACCTCTCGAAATGATTTCCTCGATGATCTCTAGAACGATGGCGCGATTGATGTCTCGTAGACGTTCGACTTGATCGGCTTTGTCTGCTATTTGACTCGTGGTGATCGATACGACTGTGTAGTACTGCATTTCGAGTAGAATCTGTAGATGGTGATCGAAGTGGTGACTTGAACGCTTCTCGGACATGGTCATTTGTGGGCATAGTCCGGGGCCCTGGCGCACGCCCACGGCTGGCAGCTCTGGAAGTGGACTTGACAAGATCATTATCATTTGTCGTGGATCCAGAGGCATGATGCCCAGTCCCGCCAGATCTTTTGTTTGGACTGGAGACAGAGTCGCTCCGCTGTCCTTGGCTTGATCTTGACATAGACCGATGTTGCCTTTGTTCATTTTCAGGAAGAATGCTCGGGCTAGCAAGAATGGGAATCATAAGACCATCCACAGCCGAATCCGAAGATTTTGTATAGCCATGACGACTACGGGACCTTGAAGATCTAAGCCGCTCATCTATTGAGGGTCCAACGGTAGTCTCCTGGAGATATTCATTTGCTCGTGAAGCTCGCGAACTGGCCCGTCGAGATCTTGGCACAGATGGCTGCGAGCTTTCTCTAGCAGTACCTCCATGGTATCTCTTAGAAGATCGGGCTCGTCCATGTGAGTTGGAGTGACTGGATCGCTCAGGCTTGCGCGGAGACATCGACTGGTGTGGCATATTCATCCTCTTTGAAGGCGTAGAGCCCTGTTGGAAGATGGCCGATGAGTCCGAGATGATTGTGCCGCTTGTCAGGTTTGACGATGTATTACTTAAAGGTGTTTGGGAGTCAAGACCTCTGGAGTCCTGAACGAAAGCGGCGAGCCGGCTACTGTTCTTGATCGTGTCTGTGCTTTGAGGTCGCGGTTCTGCCTTGATGTTTGACCATGGGAACGCCCCTGGCTTTCTTCCGACTGGTGTCTCCTCAACCCAACTTGCTGAAGCAGGTGTCGCAACGACGGTCTCTGACGGATCCCAGAGCCATCGCGCTGTTTTGGACATATGATCGACACCTGATTTTGGGCTTGCATAGCTGTTCTCACATGATACGGCCAAGTCCTTGCCATATAGTTGACTCCTTAGTTTCGAAAAGTTTGTGGGATGCGCAGTGGGAATTGCACTGTCTGGATATGGTGTGCTATCTTCTGGAGCACGGTGATTTGACCGGACAGTGCTGACTGATGCGCCAGACATTGTTGAGTCAATCGACTGGATTGACCTATCCGATCGGAGGGATGTAGCTGTCGGGGGTGATCCATGTGGACTTTGGTGCACAAGAGACCGTGGTGACTTGGGAATAATGAGACGTGGGCGCAGAGTCAAAGGTGTCGGGCTGGGAGCAGACGGTGTCGGGACGCTTAGAGCTTCCAATCCAGGGGAGCGAATAGAGTGCGACTTAGCAAGGTCGAGTTCCTGAAGAACCGCGGCATTCGATGTATGTGGTCTCTCGTTTTGTGGTTCCTGGTAAAGCCTTGAGCGTAATGGAAGCTCGCGATTAAACGGATGAGCGGCTACTTTGGGTTGTGGCACATGAGAATTCTGTGTGATAGAACCGCCCGGTGTTTGTTGGCCCTCGAGGTGGCCAGTATCGGCAGGATATTCGATGCTATCCTGCTCTGTAATTGAGCTGTTCTTATCTGGTTGGGCTTGTTGAGGCTTGCTGTGGATTTCAGTCAATGAGCTACGCCCTTGCTCGGTCCGATGGACCATTTTGGCATAAGGTTTATCGTTTGTGTCTACGACGAGAAGTTCCTTCTCCCCTCGCCCTAGAAGTCCATAGACTCTTACCTCACCATCCAAGATACCAATGACGGCACTGGTCCCAGCGTAGAGGACATCATCTTCGTTACCGCAACGATTACAAAAGACGACAATAATCTCCTCTCTCGTGTCTTGGCGGATGAGCGGTTCGAGGCGAGTTACCCAATATGTCAGGGTTTCCATATCCGGCTCGTTTGGCATTCGTGTGAATTTTCGTGGCTCTTCTCTGGTCATCCATGCCATGGATACAATGACAACATTTGACCCTGCTTCCAGAACATGAAATGCAAACTCGAACGCATTCCACGGTGCTTCATATTTGTAGGGACTGTTGATGGGTCAGCGCATTTCCCAACGTGTAAGTGAGTTTGTGCGTACTTTAGGTCCATGCCTGCAAGATGATTAGCGCAATAACCGAAGATGAAACTTGAGTGAACTCACAAATTCCTATTGAAGTGTTCCCTAGGCCAGGTATCCAACCTTCGAAGAACCCCTCATTTCCTTCTAAAGCCCATGATTCGTCGGTATAGTACAAGAAGGCTTTGCGGTAGTTTGCTATTGTCTCGCCTTCTGCGTTGACAACAATGGTGGAGTTGTAATATTCAGGATTGGCCGGCCAATGCGCAGAGATGTCGACTTTTTCAGGATATCCAACAGTAACGACGCAGTTGTATTTCAAAGCAACAGTTCTAGCCCAGAGAGACGTGATGCCGGAGCCAGAGTATTCGAGAAAAGGGGCAATGTCTTGCAACGACTTGAAGTTGTACCCTTGAAAATGATCAGTGAGAATTCGCGGTCAGGTTGATCAGCAATAATACCAGAGAAGGCCAGCTCGGGCAGAACAAGAAGATCCAGATCGTCTGGGTTCGCTTTGGACAAGACAGAATCTGCGCGATTCAAGTTGTTGTTAACATCTCCCACCTGGGGCGCAAACTGCAGACACCCAATCCTCATCTCGACGGTTTTGACTTGACCCCGCAACGACAACACGCCTCATCCGCCCAAGAGCAGCCGCGCCCTCGAAGAACTCAACAAGCTCTAGGAGATGATAAGAAGAAGAAGAGAAATACAAATACAGTAAAAACAATAGACGACAAAGCCGATATAAACGTCGACCGGGTATAACGAGGATGCAGATGTGAAACCAACAGAACCAACAGCCAACAACCAACAGCCAAAACGGGGGCTACCGAGAATGGGGAAGCGAGAAGAATCGAAAACCGACAGAATCAATGCAATGGGATGGGCCCTGTCCGGTATATTGGGGGCTTGGCTTGGCTGTGTTGCTCGGGAGGGAGGTTGGGATACACCAGACTGCTGGGATCATTGACAATCTCTCTGGCACCACTCAAAAAGCTGGTCAGTAACGACAAATGGGAGGGAACGGTGAGAACTTAGAAGAAAGGATTATGCTGTAGCCAACTGTCAGTGGCCATTAACCGCTGAGTTGAACCATCATCAGGGATGTGAAACTCTTCGCCCGCAGAGTCGAAGTGCTCCTTGCCTGATTGGGTTCAGCGCGGGGCGGTCCGCTTGTTTAACTGGCCCACCTGTCGACGCTACTCATGTGAGTGACTGCGTGATGGTGTTTTTATCAGAAATTCCAAAATTGAACTTGTTCCTTTTGGGCACAGATATCGTTCTAGGCGTTGAGTCTGACCTCATTATTCTGGGCACGCCATTCGTTGTTGGTTTCTCAGTTGCGGTGTTGGTTCATTGTACAGATTAACGGCTGCAGGGGGTAGATCCGAGTGGGTCAGGCGGGGGATGGAAGAAACTCCGATTATCCGGCCCTACAATTGCCCTGACGTCTTCTCTCGCAGGGGTCCCCAACCAATTGAAGCCATGGAACCAATGAGTACCGCCATTGAAGGATGTCCTTGGCTTTTTAACTTAAAATCTCACTCTTTCACATACAGCTCCAGCATCAGTAACCCTCGTTTGATACATAAGGCCATCCAGACCACTCAACGGGAGCTTGACGCGCATTTCCAAGTCCTTTGTGGAGGCCTCGTATGTCTGTTGCAACCACCTGGTCACAAGCAATTATCTCCGGACAACTATGGAGCAAGTACTGAGGTACTAAGAGAGTCTTGTAACTTAATGGCCAGGCTATTCCGCGGGCGGCTCATTCTCATTAGGCCAGTCCTTGAACATTTGTACACTTACACAGACACTTCGATCACACGAGTTCTTCAAGAGCTTGACCACAACAATGTGTCAGGATGTAGAACTAACCAGAGACAATCGCATGCTAATGCAGTGAGCCACGTGTGCACACATAGAGTTTCGAAACATTGTTTCAATGTTAATGATAAGACAAACGATGGAGCGATTTCTGATCATGAGTGCATGGTACGTAAGATAAATGTTCAATGAGTTAATATCTTGCCAGTCATGTTACACACATGAATTAAAGGCCCACCGAGTATCACAGTCGGTTGATATTCACTCGTGTTGAGAACTTCTCTGATACTCACATAACATCGGATCATGAGGACGCCAAATACCCCGGGGATTTATTTGATAGTTCAACCTACCTCACTAGGAACTGCAATATACGAAACGATAGTTTATTGGTCCCGTTAACTTAGTAGACAGATGCTAGACATACCGTTTACTATGTCGTTCGTACAGATTCTACAGCAAAAGGAAGACGGGGGGGGGGGACGAGTCTGTCGTTTACAGGGTAAGCTCGGAAGCAATCGACCAGAGGTGAGAAGGCAGGTTTTCAAAGCTTCTCTTTACAAGCTGAGCATTTCATATCCGTTCCCCATTCTTTCCCGCTAACCTCAAAGACTTGGGGAAGCGCATTGAAATATCTATACCTTGTGAGCCTAGATTGTTTGATCAGCGTCAGCATCGAACGATATCGCCCAAGATAGCCAGCCACCAGCGCTTCAGAGGAGGAATCAAGACCGTTGCCGCACCGTCAGGAAAGTCTGTCGTGTACAGTATGCAGCACATGTCACTATCACATTTGGCCTCTAGCCATCTTCAATCTTTCGGCGCCAGGGGAACCATCCAGGGTTGATAGTTGATCCAATAGTGGAACCTGGCGCGCTTGCGGCAGCTCGGGCGTTTACCGCGTTGCTACTCTAGAGAATCTTAGATGGTCTTGGGTTAGTGTTGAATTAAGCGACCCGAGAAGAAGTAGAAGAGAATGTAAAGGTTCTAGAGGAGTGTGTACGATAATGATGAGTATTGGTAAACAGTTGATGAACATTCATGGTGGTAGGAATTTCATGCAAGTGCAGTAGACAAGCAGACACATATTCGTAGATCTGACTGTGAATCCTTCGCTTGCCTATGGAGAAACTGATTGGCATTGCATGCTGACAACCTAGATTGATTTTCGTTCTTCAATGCCCGGTCTCTCTTGATTTTCAAGCTTTAGAGGTAGGTGGAGAGGCTGGCCGCAAAGACGGCCGGCGTCTGCAGAGCGATCCTCGACAAGTTGATTTGTGGGTGGCTTTCCCAGGACCCTTGTATAGCGTCGTCTTTAACCGCCGCGGATGCTTACCAACACGACTGATTGGGCAACTCAATAAGCTATTCCGCTAGCAAGTCTCAATTCTACAGTGGTCATTGGCTGAACATGAACGTTTCGACATGGGCCGTTCTATTTACGGCCAGCAACACACTTGCACAACTCCCTTGGTCCTATGGCCATGCAGGTAATTCAAGATATGGCCCACTGTATCTTGCACCCGACTATCTAACAATGCATACCTTGCTCGTCTACCTAATCATAGACGGAATATGTAGCCATGGTACTGGGTGTGTCTGTTTGCCTGCAGGGCTGCATACTACATCGATCAAGCTGGAATAAAACAGTCATGGCACCCACATCTCTCGTTTCAAAGGTGGTGCTCATAACCTCGATCTGTTTTATTAGATCTTCATTCAGAATTTCAGTTCAGTGCAGTTTGACCGAAAGCAAATGTGAATGGACTGATCTACGATTACTTGAATCAATCTACACCGGGAGCTTGCATTGCATCTGACTTACAACCTGCGTTTGAGCTTCGAAGCCTCTCAGCCTATCTTACCATGCGGAGCAGCTTCTGCTAAGCCCCCGACCCCATCCCAAGACCTTACTTGTTACAAGTCGATCACTCGGATTGAGCAATGGCCGGCTTTCGTTCAAGCCTCAAGGCCTCACTTCTCGTTCTTCTCGTTTCTACCACACACGCCCTTCACTTCGCACCAGACTCGGAATGTGCTGCTTTGTGCTCCAACGGGTCGAACTCAACAGCTTCCGACTCCAAACTCGCCACAACAAAACCTTCCGATGTTGTATGTGAGGATGGCGAATATTCAGATACGGGAAATGGCATTAGATTCAAGAACTGCCTAAATTGTCTGCAGAAGAGTGACTCGACATGGAAGGAAGAAAGTGATGTGTACTGGTTCCTTTGTGAGTTACTCGTCAAGACGTCTTTTTATCGCGACAGTTTACTAATTTCTCTACGCTGTAGACAATGTCCGATATGCCTTCGACGTTTGCCTCTACTCTTACCCCGATGCGGTAGACTCGGGTACCATCAACTCGCCATGCAACATCGAAAGTTCCTGCGGGTCTCTAGAGGATGCCTTGACACTTTCCCTCCTCAAAATAGACACCGATAACCAGTTTGGTTACTGTGAAGCTGAGGATTCCATCATCAAGAGCTCTAGCTACAAGGAATGCCTGGGTTGCTTGCAATCGACATCAAACCAAAAGTATCTTGCAAATTGTGAGTCGCCCCAATGAATGGGTTCAACGAACCATAGTATTAATACGTCACTAGTTCTGGTCGCCCTCAAGGCTGGCTGCATCCAGGAACCCGAGAAGGGTGATATCATTGGCCTCAGTAGCACGATTTTCTCTACCTCACTCGTCAACATTACCGACCCCAATACTAACAAAACTCTACCTGGCGATGACGGTGCACCTGTCGGCTCCATGACCACGGGAACAATCGTCGGTATTGCTGTTGGTTGTGGGTTAGCATTCGCTGGTGCAGTCTGGCTCCTCTTCATCTACTGTCGCAGGAGCAGGAAGCGCCAGGGAGCTGGAATCAAGATCGAATCACCGCCACCAGACGCTCCTATGAATGATCGTTCCATGTATGGCATTCAAAAGTCTTCATACTTTACCGACTACCCAGGCCGCCCTCTGTCGACGATGAGCAACGCTGCCCGTTTTGGAGCGCACTCTCGGAATGCATCCAACGCAGAGTATTTCGATGGTCTTGACAGTGGAAGAGGAAGCACCGATACACCTGTCACCTACCACTATGCACCTCACGCGAAGAGCAACGCGCCCAACAGTGCCCTCCCTACACATCCCGCATATATTCCTCGGGTTGTCAGTCGCTTGCCCGACCCCAAGGCACCCGCGCCATCAGGCCTTCGCAACGTCAAGACAAATGTCCCTGACTCATATGCCCTACAAACATACCTTAATGCTGCTGGTAGCGAAGCTCGACGCACTGCGGACACCCCATCCGAGAGCGTGACAACTTCACACGCCGGTAGCCGTAACCCTTCTCCTGTTCCGCAACAATATGCTCCTGTCAACCCATCTACATCATCAGTACCTCCACCACCGCCTGGGCCTCCACCATCTTCTGAGCCGCAGAAGCCAAAGCTACCAAGTTTTGCATTCCCTTCTCTTACTAAACTTTCGATCCCCAAGAAGAAGACACCGCCTCAGCTTAATTTGCTGGAGGCCACTCCTATCTCCGCGGTCGACAATGACACCAGCCACGAGCTGAGGATCTCCAAGCCGCTTGCTGTTCTGGACCCGAGATTTCAGGACAAACCTCTTGTGGGCGGGCAAGTCTTGTCTCACGAGATTCCAGCCGGGTTTAATGATGAGTACTTGAAAAGACGGGAGGCTAACATATCTCCAATGCTGAGTGGCAATAGCCGTGTCTATGGATAAGTCAGCTGAGCGCTGGCTGAATCTTGGTTGTAGATTTTTTTGAATTTGAATTTGAAAGCTTGGAGTTACTTGGTTGATATATCCGGGCATCAAGCCATCTAGATCGGTACGAAACACATCACGGGGCGCAAGGGTTTTAGCGAGAGAAAAAAAAAACATTCTTCTGTCTTATTGTACACATACTATAAGTGACTAGTTAACGGTTGGTGACGTCCGCATTTCAGCCCAGTCGCTGACCTCGACCACGAGTCCGCCACGAGTCTGGCAACGGGCCGCCCTTGTCCACACCAGAGCTGCTACCAGTAGAGGCCGTGTTGCCAGGTCGAATAGCAGTGCCAAAACCTCTTTGGAGAACCCTAGGAGTTTGCACCAGACGCTCAAGCCAGGCAGGGATTCTCAACAACTGAGGGCCGTTGCCGAATTCTGGCCATAGTCGGGACAGAAAGTCGTAGAGGTGAGCAGCAACCAGACCCTCAACCTCGACCAAAGCCTTGTGCGGTCCCGCCATAAGCGCAGCGACAACAATCATACAGATTGGCAGAGCCTGGGCTGGGATAGTAAGGACGAAGTATTGAGCTTTCTGGCCTCGCTGGTCCTGGGTTACGGTGTACGTCATGGCAAGAATGAGGCCGTTCATGTAGAACATGCTGTTAAGGCCGGCAAGGTAGTCGATCATCTAGCGACGTCGTTAACCTCGGTACAGGCACAAGACATATGGGTACGTGTTTGGGATATAAAATGTTCTATTGCTATGATATAGAGATGTAGGGAGCTAAAAAACCACTCGAGTGAATTGGGAGTCACACGAGCCATCCATATAGACATCCCACCATGCCTGCACCGCAGACCAACCCGGAAATGCGAATGATGGGCGGTCCGAAGTGCAGGGGTAATCTTCCTCATTTCCAGGAACCGTGATAGCTGAAGAGGTAAAGCACTATCCGGGCAGATATATGAGGGGTGTTTTGAGAAGGGCAAGTAGGGTTGTAGCAAGGCACGGATATGTGGACAAAAGCTTACCAGAATTACTGAGCAGACGAAGAGAATATAATAGACAAGATCGACCTTGCGCGGGAAACGGCTGTTTCCCATCTCCAGCGAAACGCAGTAGCGATAGAGGAAGAACGAGTTCATAAGCAGATTGATGGGATGCAGTTCGATCAAGAAGCATGTCACGAGACGCCAGATCTGAGGAGGGATCATCCAAAGATACGACGGGTGGTGAACCACACTGTAGGCCGAGACAAGTCCGACTTTACAGGCAATGGACGACAACACTGCAGCAGTGACTAGATTTCTGGGGAAGAGTTAGCAGGATGTACACCAACATGCGAGTAAGGTGATCATTGACGTACCGAGAGATGGCTGGGAGTTCCCAGTAGGCGGCCATAGCATTGTCAGCCATATTGGGCAACTTTGCTCAATAGCGACAAGTGGAAGTTGAGTTTGTGTGATAGCAGGAGGTAAACAACAGCTGGGTCAAATGCACTTTTTTTTCTTCTCACCAGGAAGAGAAAGAAAGACAAGTGAGAGAGATCCAGCGATGTTTTATGAAGGAGAAGAAGCACGGGACTCTGTGAAACCAGGCACCATAGTTGGTTATTGCTTGCGTGTCATCTTCGTCTCCGGAGCTTGTTGATCCTTGGAAGAGTGTGGAAGAAGAGAAGGTGGTAGCTTGGGAAAAAAATTCAATAAATGAGCGAATCCGCTATAGCGGGGCACGATATCGGGGCCGACGTTTCGCCGTGATCGTGCGATGACCTTATCTAAGTGTGGCTCATGAGAGCTCGCGCCACACCTCACCAAGTGTGTCATGGAAACGGAACTGCCCGGCATTCGGCCTTCTCTACAAGCTCACGATCGTATCGTCTGATGTTTTATGAGAATTTTTCATGAATCTCAGTTGTCCAAATTTGCAATTGGCTCTCCTACCCGACTGGTCTCAGAATTTTGGTGAAGTGACCTCACAGACCAAGCACTGTGCTCGCAGAGCCTCATTCAATTCGTCATCATGCGTGCTCACGATGCTATGAAAAGCGAAGAGGCCAACGATGCCGCCTGGGAAGCAGCCAGAGGAGGCGTTGCAGGTGCTGTCAAGTGGGGAATTGGTGCTGCGGTACTGGGTGTTGCTGGATACCTCTGGTCGCCGCTATATCGATCCATGACGGTTCAATTCAAAGTGTAGGGTCCAATCCTGCGCTTTACAACTACCTTACACTAACCGCTTCAAGATATCTACAAATGTGCGGCATGGTGCCAGGAGCTATGATTGAGGCCGACTCGCGACTCAGAGCGTATGAACAGCGTGTGAGAATGCAGAGGAGGTTAATGGGCGATAGGGCTAAGTGGGAACGTTATGAAGAGGAATACCTCAAGGGTGCTGGCAAGTAAGCACCTTACCGAGAAACAAAATGACAGGAAACAAGATATCTATGAATGTCTCACTGGAGAGTTTGACTACTACTGCTGGGGGTATAACGGCGTACATATGTCATATTAACGATGACCGTTGAGTCGTCTATGTAAAATCGCATTTCTTTACATCTTTTCCCTTACTTGCTCATACAATTACCAACTCCAACGCCTGTAACCATGCCGACTCATTCTTAGATCTTAGACCCGAAAGCGCTTGGGATCCATGTTGATCTTGCATAAGCGAACAACGCATCCACTGAGCTGAAGCAATGTCTGCACGCCCTCAAGGACCTTCATATGTGTGAAGCCAATCTCCTTGATAAATTCCAGCTTTGAATGTTCGCTCAGGGTGGGGATTGTCTTCGTGACCTTGAACATAGTGCTGATAATATCGTGACTCGAATAACCCAGGTCCCAAAGCTCTCGAAGTGTATCAAGTGCAGAGTCAACGTTGCCTTCGTAGCAAGCCTTCAGCATCGCCTGCACCTTAATCGGGTGAGGCGAGTCGACAACCTTGAAGACGTTGTCTCCCGAAACAAAGCCAAAACCAGCAAACGTAGACTGGAGGTTATTGATGGCCTGTCGCATATCTCCTTCAGCACTGAAAACCAGTGCAGCCAAACCGTCGTCACTGTATTCGACCTTTTCGGCCTCAATGATTTGCATCAGTCGTTTCACGACCTGGGCGTCCGTCAATTTGGCGTATCGTAGGATGGCGCATCGTGATTGTAGAGGCTCAATAATCTTGTTGGACTGGTTGCAGGCAAAAGCGAATCGTGTTGTGTTGGAGTAAATCTCCATAGTTCGTCGGAGGGCTTGTTGAGCACCCGATGTCATACTGTCGGCTTCGTCGAGGATGACAAGTTTATGGCGGCCAGCGGGGAGAGTGACCTTCTTTTGGGCAAAACCCTTGATACGGTTTCGGACGACATCGATACCTAAATTTGTAAGTTTCTTGGTCCAAAAAATGGCTTCCGTTGTATTTACCTCGCTCGTCACTGGCATTGAGTTCCAGGACCGCCTCCTTGTACGATTCACCCAAGAGTTGCCGTGCCAGACATAGAACACTGGTGGTCTTTCCAATACCTGGCATACCCGAGATGATAACATGGGGCATGTTTCCTTCTCTAGCGATGATCTTTAGACGCTCAACTGTTTCTGTGTTGCCGACAACATCGTCGAGAAAGACTGGTCGGTACTTTTCCACCCTGGCAACCAGCAGTGAGCGATAGTCTTAACGGAGGTAAAGAGAAACAAGCATACATACCAAGGAAGTTCGTAATTTGGGGCGCCATTACTAGAAGCCGCAAGAGCTGCCTTTGTGACAGAGTTTGAGGACTCGCCACGTTCTTCAGGTTTTTGAGAAGGCATTTTAGGAGATATTTGGTGGAAATGTTGGTGATGAAGCTGAAGCCTAAGAAACCAAACTACCGATGGATTGGATCCAATGTCAATTAATCACTTTACGCGACTCAGAGAAATGAGACGCGTCGAGCAGCAGCAGGTAGACATGGTCCGTGCATCAACAGCAATTGCCCCACTTCTGACACCGCCTTCACCTTTTGGATGGCAAAATCTGGTCAGTGCGATAACTTTTTTGAGTCTGCCAAAGAGCAAAGAGATACCCTCCAATTTTCAGAGATACCCCCTCAATCCACGACTTCTCGACGTTCCGCGACAGAAAAACCGCCAGCAAACAACGCAGATACCTGCGACTCGACTTATCAAATACTACTGACTAAAGATCAGCCATGGGTGTTCAGAAGAAGACTCGCAAATTCGCTGCGGTGCGTCTTATCGATAAGCGGCGCAAAAGTTGCCCAAATTTCAATATGCTAACTATCAAGTGCAGGTGAAGCGAGTTCTCGGTAGTCGCGATGCTAGGTTGAAGGAAAACAAGGTCAAGGCTGAGCTGGCCCAGAAGGAGAAGGAAAAGAAGACCATCAATGGCGAACTTATCCGAGAAGCGCCCCAGATGCCCAGCAACATGTTCTTCCAGCACAACACAGCTCTTGTCCCGCCTTACAACGTTCTCGTTGATACCAACTTTCTCAGTCACTCTGTTCAGCGAAAGCTCTCTCTTCTCGACTCCATGATGGACTGCCTCTACGCAAAGTGTAACCCTATCATCACATCTTGTGTCATGGCTGGTACGTTATTTATATCTTCAATGTTGCGAATTCTTTACTGACATGTATCCAATAGAGTTGGAAAAGCTGGGACCCAAGTATCGACTGGCATTGAGAGTTGCGCGAGACGAGCGATGGACACGACTCGAGTGCGACCACAAGGGTGTTTATGCAGATGACTGCTTGGTGGATCGAGTGCAGAAGAACAGGATCTACATTGTGGGCACAAACGATAAAGCGCTCAAGCAACGGCTACGCAAGATTCCTGGTGTGCCCATCATGAGTGTGGCGCGTGCCAAGTACGTGATAGAGAGGCTGCCAGGTGCACCGGATTCATAGAGGAGTTTCTGTTTTGTTATTTGGGAATGGAAAATTGCATTTACGAGTTACGATGCGTTGTACATTGTTCCTGTCGACTTCGTTACATGACCTGGTATTTATCGCATATGGTTCTAGGGTAGATCACGGTGGCAGTTGAGGGAGTTACTAATCAAGCATCAACTATTAAACCACGCAAATAAAAAACAGTATCTGAATATGACACCATGATATACTAAACATTCTTCCATTTCTATAAAGCAGAAAATTGTAATTAAATCTGAACAGAGAGTGGTTGTTGAACCGACTGCTGCAGGAATACTCGTAGGTGACTTGATAACCTGTGATTGGGTGCTGATCCATGATCCGATAACTGATGAGTTCCGTCTTACATCCAGGCACGTTCATTCGTCATCCCATATTCAATCCCCATTAAGCAATAAGAAGTCCAAACGAAGACTATACTATACTCGTCATTGTGTAGTTCTCAACCAGAGTACTCCCAATATAACGCAAGGCATCGCCATCATCTGTCATGGATTTAGAATCCAGCCCAAATGACAACGAACAGTCATCAACATCTGAAGCTCGTCAAAAACGCACTCGTGTTCTCCTTTCATGTGCTCCCTGTCGCAACTCAAAGCTGAAATGTGACAGAGAGCAACCATGCAGTCAGTGCGACAAGAAAGGTCGCGCCTCGCAGTGCGCTTATGCTCCCAAACCTGAGAGGAAGCGACCGGTCAAAGGCATGTCAGCGAGACTAAAGCGGCTTGAGGGTATGGTACGGGAAATGATGGACTCTGAGAGCGCAGTACAGACAACAGGGTCAAATCCAAGAAATAACTCACAAGTCGCCAATGGAGTTACTGGACCTGAGGTGCAAGGTCATGTGGTGAAAGGTAACAAGACGACGACATATGTCGGCGCAACACATTGTATGGCAATGTTGGAAGATGTGAGTCTTCTCTCAAGATCTAGAACATCGCTCGTCTGTGCTGACAATGACATAGATCGAAGACCTGAAGAGTTACTTTGATCAACCTGAAGACACGGAAGAAGATCAAATACTGGCTGATGAGATAGACCCTACGGAGCTCATGTTAAACACAAGAGCAGGTCCAAGGAACCGAGAGGAGCTACTAAGTCGCCTACCAGATCGAAAAGTGGCAGATAGGCTCCTCTCACGGTATTTTGCCTCGATGAGTCCCTCGCAACGTAAGTGCCATCTGACAAACTTTTATAACGCGATTGCCAACATAAACTAGATATTGTTCATCGACCGACTTTTACCAGGCAATATACCAAGTTCTGGCAAGACCCGGAGGGGACTTCGCTGCACTGGATAGCGCAGTTGTTCATGATGCTAAGTCTCGGTGTCTTTTTCAACAACTTTATCAACTCCAGTGAACTACAGGGCGACTCTCCCCTTCCAGCAACAGACAGAATTCGTCATTATAAAGCCTGTGCTGGATGGGCTCTAGTCTGGGGCAAATATACGCAGCCTTCTTCAGCAACTCTGCCCGCCTTTTTACTTTACGTCGAGTCGCACTTCCTTTTCAACCGAGCAGCTCAGATGAATTGCTATGTACTCTCAGGCGTGTGTATCCGCCTAATGCTCAAGATGGGTCTTCATAGAGATCCGAGCAAGTTGGCTAACATTTCACCCTTTGAAGGTGAAATGAGGCGACGCATGTGGAATATGGCTATTCAAGTCGAACTACTGGTGTCCTTCCACATGGGCCTTCCTAGTATGCTTCAGGGTATCGAAACCGATACTTCAGTGCCTGGAAACTTGCAAGACGAAGACTTCGATGAGGATTCAACAGAATTACCCCTAGGCCGACCCTTGACAGACTGGACGTCGATGACATACCCCATCCATAAGACAAGAATTCTGCGAGTCTTTGGGCAAATCGCACGACAAGCTCACGCGTTGACACCACCAAGTTATGCCGAGGTAATGAAGCTTGATAACCTGCTGCAAGAGACTTGGCGAGAAGCCCCAGCTTTTATGATGATACGTCCTCTCGATGAGTGTGTTGGTGATCCACCAGTGTTACTTATTCAAAGATTCGGGTTGACTGCTATTTACAACAAGTGCTGCTGTGTCTTGCACCGACGCTATCTCGCAGAGGCAATCCCACAGCGTGAGCATGACTATTCCCGCAGAAGATGTCTCGAAAGTGCCCTGTCACTGCTCAATTATCAAAGTGTGATATGGGAAGCTTGCAAACCAGGGCATGTTTTAAGCCAGCATGGCTGGTTTGTCTCATCTCTTGCAGCCCATGACTTCCTACTGGCTGCTATGGTGATATACCTCGTTATCAAGAACGAAAACTACTCAGATGCGGGAAGTGAATACGACTGGATGTCACAGACGACACCAGCGCCTACAAAGGACGATCTCATCGGTATGATCAAGCGATCCCATTCTATCTGGTCGGACGTTGCACAAGACGTGGCCGAGGTAAAGAAGACCGCAGATACACTGGCGACCATGCTAGCTAAGTTGGGGGTTCCAGTTGGACAGCCGGCACATGGTTCCGAGCAAGGGATGCCTAGTGTTGGTGTTGAGAATGATACTTCGTCACTGGGAGCGCTCTCGGTAGATCCCAGCACCATGGGGTCGATCGGAGCCGATCCAGGACTTCTATCATCTCTGGGCCTGAGTACGACTTTACACAAACAAGTGACAGATACCAAGTATACTGACATCGGGGCAGGTACATCAACAGGATCTACATCTGGACAGACACCCCTGGATCTGGGCCTAACAGGAGATGCAGGAACTAGCATGAGCTTCCCGAATATGGGGACGGAGGGGCTCGACTTCGATCCTGCTTGGATGGACACTGCAGCTAGCAACATGGATTGGGTAAGTTGCCGCGCCCAAGAGGTATCATGAAGCATGAGGCTCAAGCTAACGACATGACAGCGTTATCTCGACATATCACTTGCCCATAGTCACGATGCAGGGCGAAACGAGGACACGGGCCAGACATGGATAGAAAGGGCTCCGCCTTTGGAACAGATGGACATCATGGGATCAGGAAACTGGATGCCCAACAACCCTGGGTCCAGTTGAGGTCGCTTAATTCAGGAGACGGACGGCCTGTAAATAGAGATACCGATCTTACTTAACTCGATTATGTTGCTCTCTAAAGATACGGCTAGGGGAGCTATACTAGCTCCCCGTTAAATGTTGGGGAAGGTCCAAGTAAGATAAGGATGCCGATGGTTGAGACAAGCCGTTTTCGGGATGGGAATGTCACCGCCTCCTAGACAAGTAAAGGGTGGTGTGGCTCTTGAGCCATCAAGCCTGCCTATGCAGAAACACACGGACAAACATCCCGAGCTAGTTCCGTTATCTGGGGAAAGGAGATCCGGGGAACTAGTTTGCAAGTCCCCGCAAAGCGCTACGATGTGAGGAAGCTCCTCCTATATCAGTGTTCTGTACAGTGTTGGATGAGCCGAGGTTTGATTGAGAGGGTTAATGAGCATCATCCATGCTCGAGATTCTCCAGAGTTGCCACGTACTTTGGCCAGATTCGGCCATCAATAAAGAGATAACCAACAATTCTTGATCTCTATTGCGACAACAATCACCAAGATCGCGAAATGGCTGACGTGCCTGGCATGCTCCTTTGGGGTGCGATAAGAGCTCCGATACACGATATGATAGCCATCGAACTTAATCCAGGCCAGGCAATACTTACATGCTTGCAGGGATATATGACGTCGATCCGGGGAATTGGCTGAGAATATTAGTGGACTCAGCCTCCGCGGAGATGCTGATTCCAAGTGCGGCGTCGGAATGCCATCCGCTTATTCTGGGCACACAGCATAAATACTTGCACAACACCATGCTATCGGCGCGGAACACCAACCGACATATCCTGGACAGCACTGTCGCTTCCAACGAGTGAACAAGGACGGCTGCATAGTCATATGGTTATCTCTTAAGACCACGTAACGCCTCTGGGTCCGCAGCCACCCTGCATGCTATAATATATTAATATTATATAAAAAATAATTTACCTAGTATATTACCTATAAAAACCCTTATTTTTCCTATAAGCCTTATCTAGGCTTTAAACTTAATTTAGTTATAAAATATAATATTATACCTATATATAGTTA